>APFE031667174.1:0-51640 GCA_000404065.3 Pinus taeda
AATAATTTATACAATAATTGTTGTAGAAAAAAAGATAAAAATTGTATTTATTTTCCAAATTTATTTTCATTAAATTTCTCCCCGTCATCACAAGCAAAATTATTGATGAATTTAATTAAAGTATTTTTCTCAAACTTTTACCTGAGGGTCACATAGAGTCTGTTATAGTCGTGATGAAAATTTCATGTAATAAAAGTTAAAAACAATAACCACAAATGAATGGGACACTTATTCCAAGATAAATGTTGGGCAGGACATCCTAGGGGGTGTTCATTGGATCTTTTATGGCGAAGGAAATTGACAAAGGCAATGGCTAAGGCTTTGGAAATGTAAAATGACATTTTTGGCACATTTATTTATGAAAATAATGGAAATTAGGAGAAAAAGGAGGTGAAAGGTCACAAGTTGCATGTGAGGAGGAAAAATGAAGGAAAATAATGGAAAATGAAGAAAATAGAGGCCTCATTCATAAAAAGGCTTTTGAGGATCAGTTGGTAACTCTTTGTTAGTTCATATTGGACACTCTCATTACTCTCTCTCTCTCTCTCTCTCTCTCTCTCTCTCTCTCTCTCTCTCTCTCTCTCTCTCTCATACTCTTGGACACTTAGAATTTCTTGGAGCACTTTGGCATTGGAGAAATAAAGGCAAAGAAGGCAAGAGGAATCAAAGATCAAGCAGGGAAACACGAGATCAAGTAGCGACAACAAGCTTCATTGTAGGTATCGACTTGCATGTGTATTTTCCTTGCTAGATTTGGAATGCATGGGATTACATGTGTTTCTTTTCTACCATGGAATGGGTTTTTCCAGGTGTGACAGTATTTTCAGCGTAGCCTTTCCATTTACTGATAGCTTTGATGAGATGGGTTCTCTCATTCGGTTTATGTGGGATGGTCAGATTGGATTCAAAGTTGAGTGGGGTGGATATCCGAATTTACAAACACATGGTGTAGTGGTACCTAAACCACACTGAGGATGCACAAATCCACTAGCCTATTAATGCTTGAACCGAACTGTGGGTTGCGGTAAAGTCAAATCATGTGCCTCGGTGGGCCTAGGAATCCTTGCTGGTGAATGACAGGATATACGGTAAAGCCAAGAGGTGGATTTTCTCTCCATTGGGCCTAGTGATTCCGGGATGGAATGCACAGTAAAGCCTGGAGAGTATGTCTCGGTGTAGGGCCTAGTGATCCCTGGATTGGACTTCAAATGCACGATAAAGCCTGAGCGACTAGGAAGCACTCAAATTCCTCACTATGTAGGCGGAGAAAGCTGGTGGCATCCACATTGATTGGTGTTTTTGATTTGTTCTATGAGTCCCACATTCATGCTTGGAATATGGCACGAGGGTGATTGGTTGAAGAGAGACTTGGCTCAGCCAATTTGTGGTCAGGTGGAATGAGGTAGTCCCATCTTCGGTTGGTCCATTGTATTCATTAATGAGAAATTCATTTCCTTGATTTTCATGTGTAAATGTACTAATGTATATATGGATTTTGATGGCTAATATGTTTATTGTATTTATGTTCCTATTATACTGGTTATATGCACATTTTATGATAGCAGCTATGTATGACTCTCAACATGTTTTTGCTGGTATATGAATGGATAATGTGTCTATGACCTAATAAATGAATACACAACAAATGATATGAGGGAACAATGGTCTATAACGATTCTCAGATAAGTTGTAATATTCTTAATGGAATATTTCAGTGATAACAAATACAAACCATAACATTCACAATGAAATTGTATTCAGTAAGGAACATGTAAACAAAAATTTCTCATAAACACCCAAATGGCCAAATTTTATTAACCAAATATGTCGGAGTACAAGAAGTTAGATGAGGTGCACCTGGGCTTGCACAAGGCAAGCTACAAGCCTCATGTGGATGATACAAAAGTGCCCAGCTGCTGTGATTTTTGTTGCTCCAAGAATGTTGTGTTGTCCCCTCAAAACTACATTGTTGGCTGACTTCGGCCCCTGATTTACCCCCTCAAAACAAACTAGAAATTTCTGAAACTTTAGGGATGTACTCCTCTCTAAAAACTCAGAAAAACCCATAAAGGGTTTTCCCTAGTTTTGACCTATCAAATTTGACCCCATGGGGATTGGCCTAGTTTTTCTACACTGCTTGTTGACTTGGTCCCTTGATTTGGCCCCTCAAAACTACCCAGAAAATTCTGTAAATTTAGGGTTATGATCCTTGTCAAAAACCCAGAAAAACATAGAATGGGTTTGCTCTAGTTTTGACCCTCCAAATTCGACCCCTTGGGGATTGGCCCTCCTCCAATACTGTAACACACTGCCTATAATTGGAACTGTTCTAACTTGCTGCCACAAAGTCAATAAACCTCCCCAAATCAGACTCCCAACAGTTTCTCCACAACCTAGCTCCCCAATCCTCTGGTTAATCCTCCAACCAAGTGATCCCCCTTTAGTGACAACATAATCCTGAGTGAGGATGACGTAGGCTCTTCAACCATCAACTCAAAATGGGTGTTTGATTGGATTTCCTGCTGCAAATTCTCCTCTACAAAGTTGCAACTCGATATGGATCAAGGAAGCCCTCCTGGGGTGGCACTCGAAGTCCACCGAAGAGAGGGATGAGCTTCACTCCTTGGGAAGCTCTTGTGTTGAACAACAATTGTAGCTTAGCTAAACAACCAAAGCAACAATGAAATTCTCAAATGATCAAAAGGCCCCAAATTCTGCTCACTTCCTTCTATTTATTCTTTCTCCCTTGGTGAGCGGGGTAGTCCAACGGACGACGTCGAAACAGACCCGAGATAGAAAGATGTAACAGTAAGTTCCCCATAGTTGTTGTGATTAAGTAAGTTCTTCATGTGGGCCACATATTCCACTAGCAAATTAATATTTCCTTTTCCCTAATGTTGGTGGCCTCCATCTCTCCAAAAATTAAGTGGGGACTCCATCTATCTACTTTATCTAAGTTTACATGCCAAAATATTTCCCAACACCCAATTACAAAAATAGAAATTCATCTTAGCAAAATTAATTTAATTGGGGACATTACATAAGTATGATATCCCTACACTTAATTTTGTTGTTTATGCCTATAGGTTACATGTTGACAATATGTTTAATGAATTCCTATAATGGCTAGTAGGGGTCTGGTTAAGGTCTTGTTGAGTTTATTGTTTTTGCTTCATTGTTTCCTTGTACCTTTCCTGATTTGAAGGTTTCATTCCATTATGGGCATTGGCATGGCTCTGGGCCTAAAAAAGTGGCTTAAATCCAAGGATCGCTAGCATAGAACTGGCAAGTTTGGTCCACAATTGTTGGCATGCAGGCCTTTGAGAGCAACTTTAGGTCTCTGGTCACTCCCTTACCCATAGCATGAGAGCGACTATGGCCTTAGAGGTCCAGAACAACAATGGGACCCAAAGACAGGTTGTCTAAGTGGTTGACTTATCTCTTGAGGGTTTAATTGATGATGTTGGATGACTGTGTGTGATGTTCCTTCGATTCCACTTCCTTAAGGTTACCTAGGAGGTCGAATCTGATCATAGTAGCCTGTCGTCTCATGTTTACCCCCGTTGGCATGGTTACTTGGGTGGATGTGGGAGGAGGGTGTTACATAGTGGTATCAGAATATGGTTCAACTCTCGGACTAGATGGGTTGAATGTGTTAGTCATGCATGCATGTCAATTGCATGTGTGTCTCTTACACTATTATACTTGTTGCATTTTCTTGATGATGTATTAGGGTTGTAGTATGGTTATCATGGAGAATTTGATGTTGTTTTCATGAAGAATATTTTTCATGAGTATGTGGCTAGTTGCAATGGTTATATGTCTCTTACATGTTGATTTTATGTCGTCTACTTACATCTTTATATGTTAGGTTACATTTTTGAATATTTTGATTACATGTATCAATCTTGTAGGTTGATTGCAAGAATTGATCGATTATGTTCGACTACATACATTTATGTGTTTGTAGTTGGCTATGCATTGCTTATGCATATTGTCAGTTGCATGTAGCAATGTGCACAATGGAGTAATGGTTGTTGTCATGCATGAGGTCATAGCATGCATTGTTGATATGGCCTTGCATTGATGACTGGATCCTAACTAGAGTGATGATTATGTGATACATTTAATTACATATGTCTATACATTGTTATGATTATATTATACATGTATCACGTTGATTTGGTGATCTTGCAGACAAGGTATCCTCCCCAAGCTATACTAAGGTACGTTGGTTTATTGATTTGGTTTATCTGACATATTGTGCATTATAGGAAGAGAAAGATCAAATGGCTAGCAAGGTGGTAGATTACATAGAATCTCCCTATGCATAAGATGAGCAATGTGGTGTAGGGCATACTTCTGATTTGGATGATACATTGAGAAGCTTGAAGGAAGAGATAAGGATTTGTAAGGAAGATAATGATAGGATCATACATGCATAAGAGAAACAAGCAGACGTCAATGCTATACTTCTTCAGAGTTTGTCAGAAATGTAGCAACAAGGGCCACTTTGGATCAATCATGCACATGAGGATGGGATTGATACAGGAGGATCCTTAAAATGCTCAAAATTTTATAGTATCAGATTCTCATGAAACAATTCCAAGTCAAAGATCTCGTCACGCTGATTCCAGTGGTATATTCGGTTTCCAAAATGGTCTCCATATGAGGGAGAAAACACGTTCTGAAGTTTTTCTCAAACAGGCAAAAAAGGGCAAGAGTGGACCAAGTGGCATTCTCACAGCAGGACACGTGGTAGTCTCTCAATAGGACACATGGCAGTGAAAATCGAGTCAAAGCAAGGAGGTCAAACTGCAAGGTCGGGGGTCAAACCCACGACCACCGAAATCACACCACAAAATCTTACTAATAGCCCACGACAATGTTTTATTAAATAATGACGCCATATTATATTTAAAGTTTCATGGTATGGTATTATGGGTTAAGGGTTGGTGGAGCCCACCACATCCAACAGTCCCACAAAACCCATGATTTGTTTTAGTGTGCTCCAAACATAGTTAACCGAAGCTCCAAAGTTATCGACGGTCGAGCAACCATATGATATATCCTTTGAAACTATTGTTATAACCATACTCCAAGTTAAATCTGGATGACACACAGTCAAGCCAATGTATAAACTTTGGTTATAACTATGTTATTATTGGCGCAGGGAAGATTCATATGTATCACTGCCAGGTTAGTATTAAAACCATATACCAAAGTTATATAACAAATCTCAGATGGCGCAGAGTTGGTATATTGTTTAACCATATGATAAACGCATATAACCAAAGTCCGTTATGACATATCTCGAATATAGCGCGGGATCATTAATATAGTTTTAAAACTATATATGGTATACATACCCATAGGTCCAATGGTTTAATGCTTTATATGCAATATGGTTGAACATATTGCTATGTTTACACATTGTTAAAACGAATATTTGATATGTGGCACAGTATGTTAAACTATTCAACAATGATATACCAATATTACAATATGGTTGCAACATATTGCCATATTAATACAACATATTGCTATGTTTGCTAAAGCCAAGCCTGGGAGGCTCGTGGGTTTGACCCCGAGACCTCCCATGGACGTTATAAAATGTATTGGCACTGCGCCGAAGTTAGAGGAGTTGTAAAGTGGGTCTGTCGACCCTGTGTTGTTTGTGCCTGTAATATGCCTTTCGAGGCATAATTTGGCCAATATTAGGCCTTTTTCAAATATGTAAGTTGCGTTGGGAAGTTGAGGTTAAGGCCTATCTTCTGACAGTAGCCATTGTTGCCTATGTGCACATTCCATAATGGTGAATTTTATGTAAAGAGACTTTATGAGCATTTTCAATACAACGGACACCCATTGGAAGCAGACCCGGAGATGTAGTCCAGGAGGGACGAACTCCGTCATCAAATTTGTTGTGTTTGCTTCTTATTTATGTTGTTCATGGTTGATTTCAGATTTCAAGTTTTTATGTTTAAGGCACTTAAAAATCAATTTTCCTTATTAATTTACTTAAAAATAACCTTAGTTAATATTTGGTGAAATTGTGCAAATAGTCAATTCTGTTGTTTTTTATTATCATATTTTGGTATCAGAGCGAGGTTGATCATGTATAAGCAGGATATTTGCCAACATGAATGTTAACTCGATCCAGGTTGTGACGTGGAGAAGGGAAACTTGAGAAGATGAATCTAGATATTGGAAAGAGGAAAGTCTCTTAAAAGTTGAAGATGGGAAAGCCAAATGAAGGAGAAACTCCTAAAACAAAGGTTGTCGGAGAGGAGCAATATCAACAAATGTTCCTTAATATGCAAAGGATGATTGAAGAACTTTATGAAGACAAGAAGACTAGAGATGCAACTTCATCTTCTAAAGGCACGAAAGAGAAAAAGGGCAAGGAAAAAGTTGATGGTAATGAACCTCCTTCTCCTCCATCTTCGTCTTCTTCTTCTTTATTCTCCTATCAGTCAATTTCAGGTTCAGACTCACAAAATATCCTTTATTGAAACTTGATGTTAATGTTGAATTGCCCATATATGATGGTGAAATGAGTCCAGAAAAGTTAGATATCTGGATAAAGCAACTTGAGGTGTATTGTAGAATTCAAAATGTTGTTGAAAATTCTACAAAAATTCAATTAGCTACACATAGAATGGGGTAAACAACTTTGATTTGGTGGGAAAGTAAAACTCAATCAGATTTGAAGCAAAAAGGTAAAATTATCTCTTCATGGTCTAAGTTTTTTAAAGCTCTTAGAAAGCAATTCTATCCTTTAGGATATATGCAACAGGTTGTAATGGATTGCCAACATTTAAGGCAAGGTAAAGGACAGAGCATGCAATAGTTTACACATGAATTCAGGAAAAAGGCATTAGCACTTAATGTTCCATTAAACACACAGGAAACTTTGTTAAAGTATATTGGAAGTTTGCATTCTTATTTGAGACATGCATTGCTTATGTTTAATCCAATTGAATTTGATGAAGTGTGTGTACAAGCCATTCATATTGAACCAGGTGGCGAACCTTTTCAATCAAACTTTTCAAAGAAACCATTCAAGCAATCAGAGAACAAAGATTCCAAAGAAGGTAAGGGAAATAATTAGTTGAAAGGGAAGAAATCGACAACAACTAAGAAGGAAGGAGAAAAGCCTACTTGTACTCATTGTCAGAGGGTTGGACATAACGACTCCAAATGTTGGAAGCTTCATCCTAAACTTAAACCAAAGAAGTTCCTTAAAGAGAAAGGTGAAATGAAAGCTAATGTTTCAGCCCAACAAGATTTTGGATCTGACTCCGGTGATGAAAAGAAGATTACTGCCATGGGTCTAACAGGTAATCCTTCTAAAAGTAGCTCTAGTTCTACTTATTTTGTGTCTTCTTCAAAATCTAATAATGTGATTGAAGAAAAGAAGAGAGTTGAATTGTTTCACATAAGGATAATATCCAAGCACACTAATATAGACACATTATTCGATAGTGGTTCACAAGCAAATCTAATTTCCGAGGAACTAGTAAGGAAATTAGGATTGGAAACTAAAAATCATCCAAAACCATACTCTTTAGGATGGTTGAAAGAAAATACTCAGATGCAAGTCACAAAGCAATGTCAATTAAGGTTTGCAATTACAACTAATTTTGTTGATGAAATTGAATTAGATGTGATTCCTTTGGATATATGTGGAGTTGTGTTGGGTAGTCTGTATCTTTATGATCGAGATGCCATATTTTATAGAAAGGAGAATAAGTATCATCTCTTTAAAGATGGGATTGAATACATTGCCAGGGCACAGAAAATTAAGACAAACTTGGATTTAATCAATGTTTGGTCAAATGAAAGGCTAACAAATTCAAGTAAAAAGTATATTCTCATGATTGTTAAAGAACAACCTAAAGATAAGTATGATGCTTTTCAAGGGTGTGATACTCAGTTTAAGGACAAATTGGTTGAAATAGTAGGTTCCTATAAAGAATTGTTTAAATAACCAAAAAGTTTACCTCGAAAACAAGAAATACAACATGAGATTCAACTTCAATCTGATGCCTCTCTCCCGAATATCAGGATGTATCGTATGTTAGTCATTGGTTGATAAAGGCTTCATTCGACCTAGTTCTTTTCCATGTGGGTCTCTGATCATATTAGTCCTAAAGAAAGACAAAACTTGGAGAATGTGGGTTGATTTTAGAGTCTTAAATAAAATAACCATTAATAACAGGTATACTCTTCCTAGAATCAATGATTTTCTTGATCAATTAAAGAATGTTGTTTACTTTACAAAACTAGATATAGGAAGTGGTTATCATCATATTCGTATTGCACATAATGATATATGGAAAACTGCATTTAAGACTAGACCGGGCTTTTTGAATGGTTGGTTATGCCGTTTGGGTTATGCAATGCTCCAACAACTTTTATGAGAGTGATGAATGATGTTTTTCATCCTTTTATTAATAAGTTTGTCATAGTCTATATGATGATATTCTTATTTTCAGTTTAGGTTGGGAAGAACACGTAAAGCATGTTAAACAAGTTTTTGATGTGTTGCAAAAAGAGAATGTGTATCTCAAACTCTCTAAATGTGAATTTGTAAAAACTTCCTTGGTATATCTTGGTTACATAGTTGGAGGAGGTCAACTAAAAATAGATCCAGCTAAAATTGATGTAATTATTAAGTGGCTAAGACCTCAAAATATGACAGAAGTTAAAAGTTTCCTGGGTGCAGTTCAATACTAGAGGAAGTTTATTTCTCATTTCTCTTTTATTGCAACACCACTTCATGCTTTAACAAGTTCTGAAGTCTCCTTCTAGTGGGGAGGAAAACAACAAAAAACATTTGATACTTTAAAGCAGAAAATTGTTACAACTCCAATATTGGCTTTACCAGACCTTCAACAACCATTTGGAATAGAAAATGATGTTAGTGGGTATGCAATGGGTGAAACATTATTACAAAAAGGAAAACCTATTTGTTTTCATTCAAAAACATTTTCTACAGCAGTTACTAACTATCCAACTTAAGATAAAGAATTGTATGCATTAGTGGAAAGTGTTAAAAAAATGGAACATTATTTAATGGGCAAAGAAACAATGATTCATACAGATCATTACCCACTTCAATACCTTCAATCTCAAACTAAGTTGCAACAGTCTCGACATTATAGATGGATGGGGTTTTTGCAACAATTCCATTTAGTAATCATATATAAGAAAGGTGTCACCAATAAGGTAGTTGATGTGTTATCACAACCTACTTTGAATGCTTCAGTTATTCTGCAAAACAGTTATTTAGCACATGAAAGTTAGATAGAACAATATGCTGAAGATATTGATTTCAAAGATGTTTATGAATCACTAACTCATGGTGCTCGGGTGGAAGAAGTGAAATATCAAATTTGTGATAGGTTATTGTACCATCTTGGCAAGTTGTGCATACCACAGGGAGAAAGAGTGCATGTCATTAGGGAAGCACATTCTTCTCGTGTTTCAGGGCATTTTGGTGTAGGTAAGAGAATGGCACAATTACCAAGGTATTGTTATTGGGCTCAGATGAATGAAACAATTGCTAAGTTCATTCAAAGAATCCAAAAGATTCATGAAGCAGTGCATGATCAATTGGAGAAAAGTTATTCCAAGTACAAAATGCGTCATGACAAGCATCAGATGGATCATCACTTCTAGGTTGGTGATCAAGTATGGCTATACATTAAAAATTTGAAGCCTATAAGGTATGGTCCTTTTGGAATTGATGAAAAGATTAGGCACAGTGCATTCCAGTTAAATTTTCCTCCATAAATGCACATATATTCAATTGTAAATGTTGAAAATTTGTTGTATGAACCTCCTATGATCATGGATCCAGAGGAAAATGCTCAAATTCCAACCATAGATGATTTTTCACTTGAATGTATGACTGAATTACAGGAAGATACCATCTTGGATAAGAAGGTCCACACTTCTAGGTGAGGAGATGTAGAGTATGTTCGAGTGGGACTCAAAGGCATGAACCCAAGCAAAGAAATGTGGATGGAGATTGGAAGGGTGAGGGAGATGTACCCTCACCTCATATCTACTTGTAACCAAACTTTTGGTGGTCCAAAAGCTTCCAGTGGAGAGGAATGATCCAGGAGGATCCTCGAAATACTCAAAATTTTACAGTATCAGATGCTCATGAAACTAGCGTCAAGTCGAAGATCTCGTCATGCTGATTTCAGTGGTATATTCGGTTTCATAAATGGCCTTTGTATGAGGGAGAAAACACAATTTGAAGTTTTTCTCAAACAAACAAAAAAGGGCCAGAGTAGGCCAAGTGGCAATCTCATAGCAGGACACGTGGAAGTCTCACATCTGGACATGTGGCAGTCTCTCAGTAGGACACATGGCAATAAAAATTCAAGTCAAAGTGGGGAGGTCAAACTGCAAGGTTGGGGGTTGAACCTGTGACCACCAAAATCACACCACAAAATCTTACCAATAGCCCACGACAACATTTTATTAAATGATGGAGCCATATTATATTTAAAGTTTCATGGTATGGTATTATGGGGTAAGGGTTGGCAGAGCCCGCCACATCCACTGGCCCCGCCAAACCCACAGTTTGTTTTAATGTGCTCCAAACATAGTTAACTGGAGCTCCAAAGTTATGGCGGTCGAGCAACCATATGATATATTCGTTGAAACTATTGTTATAACCATACTCCAAGTTAAATCCGAATGACGTGCAGTCGAGCCAATGTATAAACTTTGGTTACAACTATATGTTATAATTGTCAGGGGGGCACAGTGTTGTTATATTGTTTAACCATATGATAAATGCATATAACCAAAGTCTATTATGACATATCTCGAATATAGCGCGGGGTCATTAATATAGTTTAAAAACTATATATGTTATACATACCTTTCAGTCCAATGGTTTAGTGTTTTATATGCAATATGGTTGAACGTATTGCTATGTCTACACATTGTTAAAACGAATATTTGATATGTGGTGCAAGATGTTAAACTATTCAACAATCATATACCAATATTATAATATGGTTGCAATGCATTACCATATTAATACAACGTATTGCTATGTTTTCCAAAGCCAAGCCCAGGACACCCATGGGTTTGACCTCGGGACCTCCCATGGGCATTATAAAATGTATTACCATTGCGCCGAAGTCAGAGGAGTTGTAAAGTGGGTTTGTCGACTCTGTGTTGCTTGTGCATGTAATATGCCTTTTGAAGCATAGCTTGGCCAATATTGGGACTTTTTGAAATCTGTAAGTTGCGTTGGGAAGATGAGGCCAAGTCCTATCTTCTAACAGTAGCCATTGTTGCGTGTGTGCATATTCCAGAATGGTGAATTTGATGTAAAGAGACTTTATGAGCATTTTCAATACAACGGACGCCCATTGGAAGTGGACCTAGAGATGTAGTCCAGGAGGGACGAACTCCGTCATCAAATTTTTTTTGTTTGCTTCTTATTTATGCTATTCATGATTGATTTCAGATTTCAAGTTTTTATGTTTAAGGCACTTGAAAATAAATTTCCTTATTAATTCACTTAAAAAGCAATCTTAGTTAATATTTGGTGAAATTGTGCAAATAGTCAATTCTGTTGTTTTTGGATTAGGGACTAATGGAGCATATGGCAGTAGATCTCCTAGTAGACACAGGTCAGATAGATCTGACACAGTGAGAGATGGAAGGTTGTTGGACACTCCGGAAAGGAGGGGCGATGAGTACAGGTATTATTCTAGTTCTAGTTCTGATAGACATCATGATTGTTGTCGCTATCTTCCTTACAGGAGAAATGCTAGGGGATACTTACCAAATGAATTCAAGAAATAAAAACCACCTACTTTTGGTGGAGATGTGAAGAAGCTGAAAGATGCAGAGGCTTGGATACTTGGGATGAAAAAATTCTTTGAGTTGCATGAGTACATAGATAACATGAAGGCTAGAATAGCTATCTTTAGCTTGAAAGGTAAAACAAACATTTGGTGGGAAGATGTTAAGCGGATTAGAGACATCATGACAGATGACTTGAGTTGGCAGGAATTCAAGAGGCTTTTAAGGAAGAAGTACTTGTCCAAAAGGTACTACAACAGTAAGGCTAAAGAATTATATGAGTTAAAAATGGGATCAATGATAGACGAAGAGTACACAACCAAGTTTTTTGAACTATTGAGGTATGTACCGTATCTTACTGATGAGAAGGTTAAAGTTCAGAGACTTGTTAATGGTTTTCCATTAGTATTTAGAGATTGAATTGAGTATGATGAGCCTTGGTCACTTGGGGAAGTTATTGGGAAACTGAAGCATTGCTATAAGAAATCAAAACATAAGAATGAATCTCAACATGGATGGAAGGGAAAAGACAAAGGTAGAGGTAAATGACAACCTAAGAGGACAAGGCCTCAACATGCAGATGGGAAAGAAAATGTGGCTCTACAAAAGAGATTTAATGCAGCTAGATATGGACGTGGGTCACAACAACAACAACAACATAGAGGTGAGGGCATTGGTTGGTTGGAGTGTTGGACATGTGGTGAGGAACACCTTAGGAGAGATTGTCCGCAACATCAAGGTGGAAGGCCTAAGATATATAATGCACAAGAGGTGCAGGTTGTTGGGGATGTTGGCAAAAGTATTCCATGCATCTATGTAGTAGTGGACAACTGGCAAGCAAAACACCGAGCATCTATCATTGAGATGGACGGTAAGCTTTGTGATCAAGTTATTTCTATTTTGATTGACCCTGGATCTAATTATAACTATGTTAGTCCTGACTTGGTGGATAAGTGTGGTTTGAATAAGGAATTGCATGCAGAGTCTTGGTTAGTGCAGTTGGCTATAGGTACAAAGAAGCAAGTTCATCATTGTGTAAGAGCTTGGGCATTTGATTTAAATGGTATGCCTACAACAACACATTTCAACGTGTTATTGTTGGGATCATACAATATGTTTTTGGGCATGGATTGGTTGTATCTACATAGAACCAAGGTTGATTGTTAGATAAATCTATTGAGTGTATTGATGACAATGGAGAACCAAGAGTCTTGCGAGGTAAGAATAAACCCACAACAGTTAGGATGGTGACAACTATTCAAGCAAAGCGTAGCCACATAAAAGGGTGTAAGCTATTTGCAGTACACAGTTCTAGTGATAAGGGTAAGGAGGTTGAGGATGCAAATGTGTTGAATAGGTACCCAGTCTTGCAGCAGTTTCAGGATGTATTTCCTGAAGACATTACAAAGTTTCCACCTCACAGGGAGGTAGACTTTTCTATTGAGTTGGTGCTCGGGGAAGCTCCAACATCGATAGCTCCTTACAGGATGAGCACACATGAGTTGGTTGAGTTAAAATTTCAGCTAAAGGAAATGTTGGACAAGGGATACATTAGGCCAAGTGTATCACCTTGGTGCACACTGGTCTTGCTTGTGAGGAAGAAACATGGTACCCTCACGTTATGCATTGATTACATGCAGTTGAACAAAGTGACTATCAAGAACATATATCCTTTGTTGATGATTGATGACTTGTTTGATCAGCTGAAGGGAGCAACAATGTTCTTGAAGATTGACTTGAGATCCGAATACCATCAGGTACGCATAAAAGAGGAGGACATTTACAAGACCGTGTTTAGGACTAGGTATGGGCATTATGTGTTTGTTGTTGTTCCATTTGGCTTAACTAATGCTCTAGCTAAATTCATGTGTTTGATGAATAGTGTGTTGCATCCATATTTGGATAAGTTTGTTATTATATTCATTGATGATATACTGGTATATTCTAAAGATGAGGAAGAGCACGTTGAGCACTTAGCAGCAATATTGAGGTTGTTGAGAGAGCATCAGTTGTGTGCTAAGCTCAACAAGTACAAATTCTTTTAGACCGAGGTACACTACTTGGGGCATGTGCTCTCCAAGGAGGGCATTGCAGTAAATCTAGAGAAGATAAGGGCCATCTGGAGTGGGTAGCTCCTAAGAATGTGGATGAGGTGAGATATTTTATGGGTCTCACAGGCTTTCATAAGAGGTTCATTAGGAACTTCTCACTGATTGTTTATCCCATTACATCATTACAAAGGAAAGGTAAGAAGTTCGAAGGGACAAAGGAGAGTGAAGCTATCTTTGAGCAGCTTAAGCAGTGACGCATGCACTAGTACTGCAGATTGCCGATCCGGACAAAGAGTTTGTGGTATGCACAAATGCTTGCAAGAGAGGGTTTGTTGGAGTCCTTATGCAGGATGGACAAGTGGTATGTTATGAGTCCTAGAAACTAAACGAGCACGAGCAAAACTACCCGACACATGATCTTGAGTTAGCAACAATTATACATGCATTGAAGATGTGGAGGCTCTAACTTCTTGGTAGACGGTTTTTGCTTATGAGTGATCACATTGGGTTGAGGTGTTTGTTTGACCAACTGAATCTGAATGCCAGCCAAGCTAGATGGTTGGTCACGATCAACGGGTTTTATTTTGAGATCAAGTACATCAAAGGTAAAGAGAACAGGGTAGCAGATGCTCTCAGCATACCGATACAGGTACATCACTTGACAACTGTGAGCTCTTATGGGATGAACTTACAGGATAGGATCTTGTAGGCAGGACATCAAGATCTCAAGTATATGGAGATTATGCATAGGCTGTAGTAGGGTGATAATACAGGTACATGTACAGGTCATGGTACATGTGTAGGTACATGTACATGTAGTGGTATAGGTACATGTGGTAATGCAGGTACAGGTACAGGTGCAAGTGCACAGGGCATGGACTATCGTCTTACAACATATGGATTGGTTAGGTTTCGAGATAGGATATATGTACTAGATAACAGTGAACTCAAGAAGGTGATCTTGAGGGATTTTCATGTGAAACCATATTCTAGTCACTCGGGTTATCAGAAGACACTGATAACGATGAAGAGATATTACTATTGGATGAATTTGAAGAGGGATGTAGCACAGTTGGTGGCTAGATGCTTTGATTATCAACGAGTGAAGGCAGAGTGTAAACATCTAGGTGGAGTGCCACAACTGATTGTGATTCCAGAATGGAAATGGGAGGTCTTTTCCATGGACTTCATCATAGGGTTGCCGAAAATAGTGAAGCAACATGATTCCATCATGGTCATTGGACAGGTTAACAATGGTTGCACACTTCATTTTGGTGAAGTTTGTGTTCTTAGCTAGTGATGTCGCATAGGTGTTCATCAAAGATGTGGTTAGACTACATGGTGTTCCAAAGAAGATTGTGTCAGGAAAGAATGTGAAGTTCAATTCCAAGTTTTGGAAGGAGTTATTTGCAAGTTTGGGCACAAATTTTCCCTTAAGCACAATTTATCATCCGCAGACAAATGGACAGACAGAGAGGGTAAACAAGATATTGGAGGACATGTTGAGGATGTATGTGATACATCAACAATGGAAGTGGGAAGAGTATCTCCCTTTGGTAGAGTTCGCATACAACAACGGTTATCATGAGTCATTGAGGATGAGTCATTTTAACACATTGTATGGTCGGAGTTGTAACACTCTTATCAGTTGGAGTGATATGGTTAGCAGGGTATTGATTGGATCAGATATGTTGGCAGACATGGAACAAGAAATGTAGGCAATCAAGAAGAATCTAAAGGCAACACAAGATAGGCAAAAGAGTTATGCAGATAGGAACATGTTGTTCAAGGAGTTCCAGGTTGGGGAATAGGTGTACTTGCGCATCAAACCGAAGAAGATATCCTTGTGGATTGGATCATGTGCCAAGCTAGCACCACAGTTTTGTGGACCCTACAGTATCATTGAGAGGATTGGGCCAGTAGCCTATAGACTTGCACTGCCTTCGACAATGAAAGTCCGCGATTTTTTCCATGTATTTTTACTTAAGAAGTATGTTAAGGATGTTTATCACGTAATTGACTGGTTTGTATTGCAGGTGGAACTAGATGGAGAATTCTAGCCTGAGCCTTAGTGTATATTACAGAAAAGGGTGCTCATGCTTCAGAACCAAGCAATCAAGCAAGTTAAAGTGCAATGGAAGCATTTTGGCCTTGATGAAGCTACATGGGAGATGGCGGATCAGATGTGGGCCATGTATCCTTCCTTGTTTGCAGGTTGAAGCAAAGCAACTTGACATGGTGGTTTGGTATTTGCTTATGGTGGTTCGATATATGCTTTATGATGGTTTGATATATGCTATATGATGTTTTGATATGTGCTTAGATATGATGACTAGTATATGTTTGATATATGTTTTGGTATATGATTTGGCATATGTTTTAGTATCTATATTTATGGTGATGTTGCTATATGTACCCATGTGCATGGATGTAAATACCGTAGAGAGTTGTGTTATAAAGCTCCACTATGCAATATGGGTCTCATGTCATTATGGTTATGTTATCATGTTATTATGCTATCATGTGGTTATGTTATGATGGTGTTATGATGTCATGTGGATTGGCACTCAATGGGATGATCATTGTAAATACCATAATGAGTTGTGATATAAAGCTCCACTATGGGGTATGTTGTCATGATATTCTTCTCTTGAGCAGATCTTTCATTATAAATATTGCATCAAGCAGTGTTATAAATTTCCATAAGCAGTGTGTCTTTTTTCAGTGGGTTGCTGAGGTATATGAGTGATTGAACACCGAGGACGGTGTCCCCCAAAGGGAAGGATTTTATAACAACCCTGGTGAAAATTTCATGTAATAAAAGTTAAAAACAATAACCACGAATGAATGGGACACTTATTCCAAGCTAAATGTTGGGCAAGACATCCTAGGGGGGTGTCCATTTGGTTGTTTATGGCTAAGGAAATTGGCAAAGGCAATGGCTAAGGCTTTGGAAAGGCAAAATGGAATTTTTGGCACATTTATTTATGAAACTAATGGAAATTAGAAGGAAAAGGAGGTGAAAGGTCACAGGTTGCATGTGAGGAGGAAAAATGAAGGAAAATGAAGAAAATAGAGCCCTCATTCATAAAAATGTTTCTGAGGATCAATTGGTAACCTTTTGTCAGTTCAGTGTTGGAGCACTATCATTATTCTCTCCTCTCTCTCTCTCATACTCTTGGACACTTAGAGTTTTCTTGGAGCACTTTGGCATTAGAGCAAGAAAGGCAGGAAGGCAAGAGGAAGCAAAGATCAAGCAACTACAACATGCTTCATTGCAGGTATCAACTTACATGTGTATTTTCCTTGTTAGATTTGGCATGCATGGTATTGCATGTGTTTCTTTTCTACCATGGCATGGATTTTGCAAGGTGTGACAGTATTTTTAGCCTAACCTTGCCATTTCCTGATAGCTTTGATGAGATGGGTTCTCTCATTTGGTTTATTGGGGTGACCGGATTGGATTCGAAGCTGAGTGGTGTGTATTTCCGAATTGACAAACACATGGTGTAGTGGTCCTTGAACTAGACTGAGGATGCACAAAACCACTGGCCTAGTAACCCTTAAACCAGACTGTGGGTTGTGGTAAAGCTAGATTGTTTGCCTTGGTGGGCTTAAGAATCCTTTGCCAGTGAATGGTGGGATATACGGTAAAGCCAAGAGGTGGATTTTCTCTCCATTGGGCCTAGTGATTCCAGGATGAAATGCATGGTAAGTCCTGGAGAGTATGTCTCAGTGTAGGGCCTAGTGATCTCTGAATCATACTGCAGATGCACGGTAAAGCCTGAGAGACTATGAGGCACTCAAATTCCTCATGGCGTAGTTGGAGAAATTTGGTGGCATCCACATTGATTGGTGTTTTTGATGTGTTCTATGAGTCCCACATTCATGCTTGGAATATGGCACGAGGGTGATTGGCTGAAGAGAGACTTGGCTAAGCCAATCTATGGTTGGGTGGAATGTGGTAGTCCCATCTCCAGTTGGTTCATTGTCTTCATTAATGAGAAATTCATTTCCTTGATTTTCATGTGTAAATGTACTGATGTATACATGGATTTTGATGCCTGATATGTTTATTGCATTTTTGTTCCTATTATGTTGGTTATATGCACATTTTATGACAACGACTATGTATGACTCTCAACATGTTTTTACTTGTATATGAATGGATAACGTGTCTATGACCTAATAGATGAATATGCAACAAATGACATGAGGGAATAATGGTTTATAGTGATTCTCAGATAAGTATGAGATCCCTACACTTAATTCTATTGTTTACGCCTATAGGTTACATGTTAATAATATGTTTGATGAAATGTCTGTCATGGCTGGTAGGTGTTTGGTTAAGGTATTTTTGAGTTTATTGCTTTTGCTTCATTGTTTCCTTGTGTCTTTCTTGATTTGAAGCTTTCATTCCATTCTGGGTAGTGGCCTGGGCTTTGGGCCTGAAAAAGTGGCTTAAATCTCGAGGTCACTGGCACATAACTGACAAGTTTGGTCCACATTCGTTGGCACATAACTGACAAGTTTGGTCCACAATCGCTGGCATGCAGCCCTATGAGAGTGACTTTAGGTCTTTGGTCGCTCCCTTGCCCATAGCATGAGAATGGCTATGGCCTCAGAGGTCCAGAACAACAATGGGACCCAGGGAAAGCCTGTCTGAGTGGCTAACTTGTCTCCTGAGGGTTCTGTTGATGATGTTGGATGATTGTGTGTGATGTTCGATCGATTCCACTTCCTCAAGGTCACCTAGGAGGTCAAATCTGATCATAGTAGCCTCTCGTCTCATGTTTACCTCGGTTGGCATGGTTACTTGGGTGGATGTGGGAGGAGGGTGTTACAGTGTCAAACCTGCTTTGATACCATACGTAACAATCTTGATTTAAAATATAAAAATAATTACATCAATTTATATGATTAATAATCAACACCCAACTATTCAACTATTTAACATAGAATTTTCGAAAAATATGAGCAGAGACAACTTACATGTAGTGATAATATTCCTTGTGTTTTTGGAGTTGAATGCTCTTTGAATTATGCTAACTGCATCAAATATTTTGGGTATGACTCTCCACCCAACCATAAGGTCAGTTGCACATAATATTTCTACAACTGGCCACCCCCGAGCCCTCGATCAACATACTACTGCTAGGGAATCCTTTGTCTTGCATATCTCTTGATGGATAGCTCTTGAGGGGCTATGGGACTATCTTGAGGAGGCCAACTACCTGATGTTGGATTGGGATGCCGAAGTATGGTAGGGGTGTAAGGACTTCGATGTCTGGGGCTGTGCACTTTAGTGAGTGTAGAGGGAGTGGACCATCGTTGCGAGATGCCTAGAGTCATTAAGTACTAGAACCAGATGCCTGCCTTGGGGAAGATGATGTCTTAGTCAGGAGCGAGCCTTGGGCTATGGTACAGACTAATGAGGCTTGTGTCTGGTTCTGAAAGTGGGAAAAATTATAGAGATTCCTTAAGATTTCTCGGGTGTTGTGGAAACTTTCGATGCCTGCTGGTTATATTAGTTCAATAGAGGGTGTAGTGTAAGGACTTTGGACAACACATATCTCCACAATGGTATGATATTGTCCACTTTGGGCCTAAGCCCTCATGGATTTGCTTTTGGACTTACCCACAAAAGGCCTCATACCAATGGAGATATTTGTCCATCCTTATATACCCATGATCCTCCCCACTTCTAGTCAATGTGGGACTTTGGTCGTATACTCAACAATCCTCCCCTCGAACAAAGGACCATTGAGCCTCCCCTCAAACGATTATCCATCCGTTCACTCTCTACCAACCAGGATTCTCCGCTCCAATGCGTTGGAAGCACAAACCTTGAGAGCTTGCTCCACCACTTGCAACTCCTCTTCACTGTGTTGGGACCAGGACACGTCCATGAAGAATCCACAGCACACTGCCTGTCTAACCGAGCTCATCCACGGATCCCATCGTGATATTACCGGGGCCCACCACCTTCGTTCAACATTCCGAGGATTCATCCACTTGGCTAACTTCGGGGCATGGCTCTGATACCACTTGTAAGAGGACTCTAGATAGCACATATCTCCACAATGGTATGATATTGTCCACTTTGGGCCTAAGCCCTCATGGATTTGCTTTTGGACTTACCCCCAAAAGGCCTCATACTAATGGAGATATTTGTTCATCCTTATATATCCATGATCCTCCCCACTTCTAGTTATTTATTACTTCATGTTTGCCCTACATGTCAGGGAATTTACCCAGGAACATAAATAATTACTGAGAGGAATATATATAAGAAATAACCAGCAGCAACCATAAACACATAAACACATGTTTATTTGGGAAAACCCCAAATCCGGGAAAAACCCGATCATAATGAAATTATGATCGGGTTTTTCCCCAGATTTGGGGTTTTCCCAAATAAACATGTGTGTTTATGTGTTTATGGTTGCTGCTGGTTATTTCTTATATATATTCCTCTCAGTAATTATTTATGTTCCTGGGTAAATTCCCTAACAATTGGTATCAGAGCCAAAGGTTATGTATTGGCTTCAAAAAAATGCTTTTGTTGCCAAGGTTTATTTAGCCTAGTAGACATAGAAAGGATTGATGCATAGTTTATTCACAAATATAATCTAAATGTAGCCAAAACAATGTTCTACAAAGGCAGATAGATGAAGGCAAGGAAGCTGCAATCTGTGGTGGCCATGAAAGAGTTGTTGCAAGCAAAGAGACCAGAGGTAGAGGATCAAGAGGAGGATAAGCAATTGTTGTTGTGGGATCCTTCGGCAGCAATAGAGAGAGCTCGGAGCAAATCTGTGTCTCGGTGAGGTTGTAAGCGATAAAGGTCAAGTTGCATGGAAGAGAATGCTGATGCCATGGATATAGATCAACCAAACAAGAAGCATCGCATGTTATCACGCTCCAGATCCAGATCAAGGCCTCCTAGTGAAGTCACCCCAGGCGAGGGTTTCAAGGATTCATCTTAGAATTTAAAGGCAGTTAAACTTGGAAAGAAGGCAGCAAAGAAACAAAACAAGGATGCCTGCGATTGAGAGAAGATGGGTTAGAATAGCAGCGACAATAAACAAAAAAAAAAATAATGAAGTCAAAATTATTGCATGTAAATGGGCATACTACTGTAAGACCTGGTAAGGCATGTGTACGCTTGGGTAATCATCGGTAAAGTCTGGGTTAGACCTAGGTGATAGGGGCGATGTTGAGTTAACAATACCCCGGGTAAAAACTTTGAGGGGGGTAAGAGCTAGAGTGAGTGGGATTCTCTCACTTAGCAGGTTTCGCTGAAGTTAGTCAAGGAACCCCAAGTCAAGTTTAAGGGGGGAATTGTTAAGTAAACTTGACTCACGATGGAGTCAAAGGAGGTTAAACAATGATGGTTTTGGGGCACATGGTATTGTGCACCCATGGTATTCTGCCCCTGGTATTATATGTAATGGAGCCTATAAAAGGCTGGAAGGACTTCATTGTAACGCAAGGCCTAGAGGTGAGTGGTGAAGGCTCACTTGACCGGATTGGCTAGGGTTTTGGCCAAGGATAATGAAATTTCATTATGATCGGGTTTTTCCCCAGATTTGGGGTTTTCCCAAATAAACATGTGTGTTTATGTGTTTATGGTTGTTGCTGGTTATTTCTTATATATATTCCTCTCAGTAATTATTTATGTTCCTGGGTAAATTCCCTAACATGTAGGGCAAACATGAAGTAATAAATAGCTAAATAAATAAAACGTTAAATGATTTAACTTAACTTCAAGATGAAGTTCCTTAAAGATGGGGAGTATGTAATGTCCCATAATAATAAAAATAATAATAATATAATATTAAAATATAAGTAAATAAATAATAAACATAAAGAAAAGATACTAATGATAATAAATAGTAAAAATAAATAAAGAAAAGATAATAATATTAAATAAATAATAAAGAAAATAATAAAACTAAATAAATAATAAATAACGAGGAAAATATAATAATAATAAATAATAAATAATAAATAATAAATTGGAGTTTCTAAATAAATATATATATAAAATAAACTATAACAATATAAAATTAAGTACAATTAACAAAAATAAAAAGGAATATTATAAGAAAGAGTTAAATTAAGATACATATTAAATTAAGTAAAATTTAAAATAAAGAAATAAAAGTTGCATGTTGACACATGGAATGTGTGCATGCAGTCTCCTTTCCAATTTTTGGTCTATTTAATGGACAAGGAAAAAGATGAGATACATCATTCTTTTATCTATTCTCTTGGGAGAAAAGTGTTGTGAGACAAAGGATTCCCTGGCAATAGTACGTTGATTGAGGGCTTGGGGGTGGCCAACTATAGAAATATTATGTGCGAGTCTACGGTTGGGTGTAGAGTCGTCCCCAAAATATTTGTTGTGGTTAGCATAATTCAAAGAACGTTCAAATCCAAAAACACAAGTAAGGAATATCATCGCTACAAGTAAGTTGTCTTTGCTATATTTTTCAAAAATTCTATGTTAAATAGTTGAATAGTTGGGTGTTGTTTATTAATCATATAAATTAATGTAATTATTTGTATATTTTAAATCAGGGTTGTAAAAAGAAGTTTTAGTTAATTTGTTATGACATACATAATTATTAATAATATAAAAGTTATGTATTTGTAAAAATAGAATAATGATGATATAATAACATTCTAAGAGAGGTTTATATTTTAGGCAAAGGTTATATATATATATATATAGAGAGAGAGAGAGAGAGATATTTATATTAAAAAAAAAAAGTAGAAATAGATGGTTTTTCAAAAGTAATTTGGAGATGATTAAAAAAAAATGTATTTGTGATTTGATATATATATATATGATTTTTGAGCCACACATGTCAAATTCAATAGGTTTAGAGGACCTTAAAAGGGTGGTGATTTTTCTTTTTACCATGGATAGATTTTCATGAAAATCACATCAATTATTTAATGTAGAACATGATACCTTCTTTTTAGTTATGTCAATCTTTTTATATTCATTTATTTCTAATTTTATTATTTAAATTTATCTTTTAAGGAAGGAAATCAAGATTTTGAGTGCTTGAAAATTCAAATAAATAGTGAAAAGGTTAAGAAAAAGAAACAACAACAAATTTTCTTTCTATACTATATAAATAAATAATAATTAAAAAAAAATTAGTTTAAGTAAGATTAGGGATAATAAAACTTTGTGCCTAAAAATAGTTTATTATTTAGAAAGGTAAATTTAGTTATATGGTAAATAAAAAAGAATTAGTTTAAATATTAATAATGAGTGTTATGTAGAATATATATTAATATATACTATACAAATGAATAGAAATTTTAAAGATTGGGAAGAAATTTATAAGATGTGGCTTCATCCATTTAATAAATTGGATGAAAGAGCTTGAATTTGTTTAATTATTATTAAAGTACTATGTTGAAATGGGTAATGAAGGTTGAATTTCTTTAGTTAATATTAAAATCTTATCTTAGGATTGGTAAGTTATTATTCTATTTTATTATTTATTAAAAGTACGTTGTAATATTTCATTATATGAAGGTCTATAAATTATTAATATTATATTATTTTTATTATTACATTACAGTCATGAACCAAAACTCATCTCAAAGCTAGAGGAAAAGCTCCAATTCTTGTCGGGATGGTACATAGCAAGAAACCACATAGGCTCCCCAACTTGCATGCCTGAAGCTAAATCCATTATCCCACCTACATAAAAAAAAGCCATGTTTGAGTATAATTGATTAGCCTATTGCAACAATAAATGTCAACCTTGTCCGGGCACTACCGTGTGATGGTTATACACCTTGAACACTTTGTTCCAAGATTAAATCACCCATGTCATTTGTCTCTATTGCAATGCATATTCATAACTATGATTTGAAACTTAAGGGATAGGGAAAGTTGATACCCCTATTTTAGTTCTGAGGACTACACAATCTAATGGAGAGGCCATGTTGGCTACTTGATTTGCGTGTTTGTTGAACTCCTTTAGGATGTGAAAATATTTGACAATTTCAAACCTGTGAACTTCCTTTGTATTCACATAATAATTCTTATGCATTAGCCATCACTTAGAGAGGAAGCTCTATGCATGAATTTGGTAAATAATGCTAAATACCCCGATAGCAGTTATATTTCTAATATAATCTACATTGAGGAGTTTTTTAGCCCTAGAAAAGAGACATTGCCTTTACTTAGTTATTTAATGCTCTACCTAGACACTATTCAAAAGCAATTGCTTAATTTTCCTCTAAATAAAAAACAACCCCACACTTGTCATCCATTTAGAGTTACAAATGTTGCATAAAGTATCTCTAAATGTTTATTAAACTCATAGAAAAGAACACATAATTTTTCTCTATCTTATCAATAATAAATGATTGTGAAAAATGTAGTCATTGATTTGAAATCCTAAAACCATTATTAGATTTAAATAATAAAAATAATAAATAATATTAGATTTAAATAATAAAATAATAAATGACTCCGTACGAAGAATATCCAAATATATATCTCATTATATATGTAATTATGCATTTCAATTGCCCTACCTTTTGGTTTTGGGTGGGGTCATTAGCCTTTGCCTCCTTGCCTCCTTGATTGAATGCTAAACACTGGGTTGGTATGCTTGCTTGGATGCAACCTGTATTCAGGGTTAGCAACTAGAGATAGTGAAGCAACTAGAGATAGCTATCTTCATTGGTGATTTGACAACTTAAGTATGATAGATTTTCCCACTATTAAAAATAAATATCTCCATAAAATACATAAAATTATAAAATTTACATAAAATATTTTCAATTCTAAAAGACAAAGACTCCACCATCTCAACAAACATATAAAGACTATGAGATATAATCACTAATTTGAAATCCCAAAACCTTGAAGACCAACATAGCCTCAAAACCATACAAATTTCCTAGGTTGCTTTGTTATCCCAGAAATTGATATTTTGGATAGACATCAAGGAAATACCAAATCATTTTACAAGTATGTTTAAAAAATGAGTCTTCAATTAAATATGAACCAAGTAAGTTTCAAGTTCCAATCATACTATCATGATACATACATCACGGATAGATATTTTCACTAGTGGTTGGGAAGACTTACACTTTTGATAATTATTATTTATTTAATAATTTGTCATAACTTGGTAATTAAAGCACTTTCCAAATTATTAAAAATAAAATAAAATAAAAACTTATTAATCTTCATCATTGTATTAAACCATCCTATAAAAGAATTAAATCATATAAAATAATGAATAATAAAAGCTCACACATCTCTTTCTATTTACCTTAATAAGGAAAAAATAGTAGAATCATTAAACTCACTTTTTGAAAAAGAAAAACCCGAAAACAAACCAACATAGCCTCAAAACCATACAAATTTTCTATGTTGCTTTGTTATCCCAGAAATTGATATTTTGGATAGACATCAAGGAAATACCATATCATTTTACAGGTATGTTTAAAAGATGAGTCTTCAATTAATTATGAACCAAGTAAGTTTCAAGGTCCAATCATACTATCATGATACATACATCATGATAGATATTTTCACTTAGAGTGGTTTGGAAGATTTACACTTTTGACAATTATTATTTATTTAATAATTTGTCATCTTTCCAAATTATTAAAAAAATAAAATAAAAATTTATTAATCTTCATCATTGTGTTAAACCATCCTATAAAGGAAATAAATCATATAAAATAATGAATAATAAAAGGTCATACATCTCTTTCCATTTACTTTAATAAGAAAGAAATTGTAGAATCATTAAACTCACTTTTTGAAAAAGAAAAACCCCATAACATAATAAAGCGCTCTTTTCCCTTACACCAAGACTATGGAAAAAATTAAAAATTTCTCCCACCTAAGATTGAAAAAAAAAATCATTGCTCAATGGGGTCCACGAGAATATAAACTCTCTCATTGATGGGCCCACAGGAAGATAGTAGAATTATCCCTTTGAATTCCAAACCATGGAAACGCTGCCACTTGTGAATGCCTTGTTGTTGGGTGGCAGATATTTATCGTTTCCCTTTTACAAATATCTGCACGTGGGCCCACCGACAGCCAGATATTTCCTCGCGGATGCGTGACGTGGAAAAAAGTGCCACGACTCTGCCCCACACCCTATCGTTATTCTGCCCGAGGCGGTGCCCGATTTCTATTCGATCTTTAACCTCATCTCTTCGCTTCTGTCTTCGCCGCTGCACAGGTGTGGTGGCAATTACTCTCTTGTTTTGTGGGCGTGCCAACGAATCGAGGATTTCCATATTTCAGGCATTTACCGTAGATCCAAGCGATTCTTCAGGTCGGTTTTTTTACAGTTTTTGTGGGATTTCAGGGTACCTGAGGATTCATGGATGTTAAGCCAACATTCATGGATGTTAAGCCAAATTCGTTAGGTGGCTCTTGATTTTCAGTAAGATCCTGGTTCATACGTGATTCTGTGCTTTGGTTGGGCATCAACGAAATTTTAATCGATTAAAATCGAATGGGTGTTGTTAATTAAAAGCTTCCGTACAGTTTGAATCCTAGTTTTAGCATTTTTGACTATGGCTTCGGCCTATCAGGATTACAGCGACAGAGATTTTAAGTTGGAGCCTGAGGCAGAAGAGCATCCCCTGGATTCTGAAGACAGTACAGGGGAGAAGAGGACTTCTGCGGCGGTTAGTTCTCCGTTATATTATTCAGATTCTGAAGATGATGGATGCTGTGGGGATTCGGGTGGTTTCGGAAGGGCCGAAGGACTGGACTTCCCCGAGACCCACAGGCTGTTGGCATCGTCTTCAGTCTCCAGAGGAGCTGGGGGAGGGGTTTCATCGAACACGGATGGACAAGATTCTGCCAGCAATTCGGTAGGTTTTTATTCTCCGAGAACCTGCCTGTGTTTTGCGTTCATTAGTTGTTTTCTCTTCCAGTATAAAGCCACCATGGCCGGAAGGCCATTTTGTATTTTTAATTTTTTCCAAGTATAAAACCCCATTGGAGGGCCATTATTGCCTTTCAAGCAGAAAAACCACCACGACTGTAAGGTCATTTTTCTTTTTTTTTCTCAATTTTGAAGTTACATGATTGGAAGGTCATTCTGTTTTTGTTTTTATTATATAAAATTGTAATGATTTCAGGGTCATCTCGTATTTTGAAGGAAATAATGTTTTGAAGGTCTACACTTTCTGATGGCAAGAATATAATTAGTTTTTGAATTGTATGTGTGTAGTTCATCTATTAACGTTAACAGTTGTCACTCTGTAATCCCATGAGAACAACACTTAAGATTTCCTTATTGACATCAGAAATCGCACTTCTTAAACTGTTTGAAATTCAGCCAGCCATAACTAGGTCCTCTTTTTGCAACTGGCCTACATAATGGACTGCTGTCCGTACGCAAACAGTGCTGCAAAAATCTCTGATTTCTCAAGATATTTCCTATTTTTCTTAGTTTTTCAGGTTGCTGAGTTATCTGGTTTTTTTATGTCTAAGATTATGCTTGTCAAATTTTGCTTTTTTTTTTTTAGCCCCCATTTTTCCCCAATTTTCTGAGCTGGTGACCCCTGCTGTTTTTGTTTGTTTATTCCCAGTTTTATAATATTGACAGCAGGAGTATAATATTCTCTTATTATATTAAAGTAATGACAAACTTTTATACTAATATTTTCTTATTATATTAAAGTAATGATAAACTTTTATACTACAGCACAGCATTGCTTTCACTTTCATTGTGTTATCACTACTTTCACCTTCATTATGTTATGGCTAGCACAACCATATAAATTAAATGGTGCTAACCATATAAATTAAATGGCTGATAAATGCTTATAGCCATCAAAATACTTATGTGCCATTTGTAAGGTTGAGAATTTTTAACTCCAGGATAGGAGTGGAGGTAACACTGAGAATTTGTAACTCCACTACAGGAGTGGAGGTTGAAACTGAAAAATGGCTCGGAAACCCTTCGATGAAGAATATTCTTACGCTATTAAATCCACACCATCCATAATTCTGTAAATTTTATTTTTTAAAGATTGGAAATTCTGTAAGGCCTATTCCAGGAGTGGAGGTTAGAAACTGAAAAATGGCTCGGAAACCCTTCGATGAAGAATATTGTCACGCTATTAAATCCACACCATCCATAATTCTGTAAATTTTATTTTTTAAAGATAGGAAATTCTGTAAGGCCTATTCTGTAATAGACCACGCCTATCAGCGTCAAAATTCGCAGTTGTTGGATTTAATAGGGTCTAGACACTCAATTGGAATCGAAGGGGTGTAGCCTGATTGAGTAGCATTTAGAGTTTATGGAATCTAAATCAATGGAGATATTCGGGTATGTGCATAAGCGTGTGATAAGAACCCAATATCTACAATTGCCTAGATTATATGTGAACCAAGGCATTGTTGCCTTAAGGGGCTAATATTTATGTAATTTTTGCAGCCAAGTGGATTGTATGAGTCCTCTATTAACCATGGTTAAGGCGGAAGGCCATGCTCAAGTTACCGATCTTTGTGGAAAATAAATGTACATGGCTATGGATTCGTTACTATGAACAATTTAAGGATGGTGTGGATTCCTTCCTAAATTTTAAATTGTTTTCTGAGTCTAGACTTCAGCTCTGCCCAGTAATGGATTGAGATTAGAAAATAATCAGTATCAAGGAGTCTAGATAAAGGTAATGCTCTTGCACGTGTAATCCGTTTAAGGTGGTCTTAGTATACTGGGCATTTGACCAAGTCAGTTGCTTCAAAAACATAACTCTAAGGATGTTAAAAACAAAGCAGCTTATTTTGATTTCCATTTTATGATTAACTCTCTTGTGGCTAAGATGAGCTGTATTTCAACGTGTTCTTTGTTCACCTTTTGTAAGTTGCAGTTTACTAGCAACAGATCTTTTTACAAATCTTTTTTGGTTTCATTTTACCAAAATGAAGAAATTCTGGTTTGTTAACAAGAACTTGTTTTATTCAGTTTCCAAGGATGGTGGATTCTCCAGATACAGAATGGACTGATGAGAAGCATAGTTCATACTTGGACTCAATTGAGGCATCTTTTGTCAAGAAAATGTATGATAAGGAGTATTGTGCCCTTGATTTGTGCGGCCAGGCTCCTAAAGAGCAAGAAAATCTCGATCCAGATAGCGCTGAATCAAGGCTTAATTTTCCTTCTCCTTTCAATGAGGTAATTTTACATTCCATGATAACTGTGTTTGATTTGGTTTTGATTTAATATGCATGCTCTAGATGACTAATTAATTTATTTAAGGGGCTTTTCTGTTTGGACCTGTTTGATTTTTTTTTTTTTGAAGTAAAGCGTGTGATACTTATCTTTAAAGTGATTCTACTTTCTCCAGTTCAAGGTTTGGCAAAAAGGACGTTGGCGGAAGCCACCGCAATTCGATAAGGGTCAACAGTCAGCTGTTCCAACAGTTCTAGGAAGCCCTTGGGTACAGCACTTTAGAAAACTGGTCTCTTCCAATAAACAAACAGTGCCATTTAGTTCTGTCAATGAATCTGGGAGCAGTGGTGCACAAAAGGGAGCAATCATGTTAAAACATCCAGGTAATACTAGTACAGCCTTAGAGAAAGCTCCAAATGTAGGTCAAGGGACTTGTGCCTGGCATCATAGGCTGCAGAGGAACTATACTAGTTTTCCTAGCCGTTGTGGCAAAAGAGAGCTGAGTGCTGTTTATGATAAGAAGTTCAATGTTTCTGCCACTCCAGTCACAGGTGAAACTGAATTAATGTCATGTTGATTATCTTGTTCATTATGTAAACAATATTTGCACATGTTTCCTTTCATAAATATCTCTATGTATGTTATATTAAATTGATATTTTTGGTATCAGTCAATAGTGTTATCTGATGATATTGTATTTCATGCAGATCAGAATGTTGATGATGAGACCAAAGTGGAAAGAAGTCAAGGTATTAATATATTGGATGCAAACCATAATTTTGAAGGCAATGCAAGAGGGGTAAGAAATCAAAAGAATCTGAAAGTAAATGTTGATGGTGGCTGTAGCTCCCCCAGAGACCAGGTATTCTTTTAAATGCCACTTAAGTAAATTGTAAAATATCATATCGTCCATGTTTTTAGTATTTTATTTTACTTCCCCTTCTTATGTCAGTTTATTATGGTTTTTCGAGAAGGGCAATTCATGATTGGATATATTTTGAAATTAATACTTTAAACCATGTTTGAACTTTAGGTGGTTCCATTGCTTGGGAGTTTTAATGCTGAGGAAGCAGGGGATTGTAATTATACTTCGAAGGTTCAAGGTTTCTCTGCTGATACAAATGAACAGTTTAACGATTCAATCACTTCCTTACCTGCAACATTAAAAAATAGGACATCTTTTCTCAAACATAATCCGCTATAATGAAAATATTGGTGATTTTACAACGGATGACTCTTCATACGAATTCTTAATTGTAAGTGCAAAAGGGTGTGGCAAACTATCAATGGAACGGAGTAAAGACAGTTGTGACAGTTTCTCAGCCATCAGAAGGATCTGGAATTTATTTGGTGCGAACCCTTTACTTGGAGGAAAGCTTAAGACGGAAATTTATTAACAACCAATCGTTTTGAAGAGCTTCATGTTACTTTACTCATTCTAATTTGGATACAAGGAAAAACTTCTGAGTAATGATATCTCTACAGATGGAATTTTTAACTGTCTAAAGAATAGACCAGATTGTATACATATCTTTGAATATTATTTTGTTCTTAGTTGAGAAAAAAAAGGTTCAAAGTAGATCAAAGGTATGATGTCCAAAATATATTTTTCCTGTATTTATTCTTCAGAGCTTCAAGCTATTGCAAACTTTGAAAGCACACGGGAAAGTTAGAATAGTTAAAATTGACACAATTAAACTCACACATTTTGTGAGCCTTCTTCTCGTTTAAGTTGAAGTTGGACTGTTATATGACTTGTGTATCGTAACATGTTGCATGAGTGTTGCTATTGGATTTCTGGTTTTCGCTGTGTAAAGAATGTTTGAGCCAACACATTTAGAGTTATCTCATCACTTATCATCAGGAGTGTTCTCTTTCATTCTATTGACAGCCTTGATGATTAGGCATGGGTTCACTCAAAACACATTGGGTCAAAAATTCTTTACGCTGTGAAAACTAGAATTCTAGTAATATGGCCAACTGTGGAAACAATATCCATTCAAAAATGTTGCACGAGGCTTATGTTATGGCCAGCAAGCTATATGGGTCGAGAGACATGGGTTGAAACTTGATAGTCAATATGTCGAAGTATTGATTATTTTTCTTTATTATACATTTTCCCCTTTTTTAGTTGGGGAGGGGGGTACGTAATTTTTGTGTTACCGTAGTTTCATTCTTTTGTAGCTCCAAGTTAGCAATAATTGTTAACTACTATTAAGATTTTGGTTACCGTAGTTCATTCTTTTGTAGCTCCAAGTTAGCAATAATTCTTAACGACTATTAAGATTTTGGCATGTCAGCAATAGATGGTTTTCTCAGGGATAACCTTGGTCAACTATGTTTGTTTCCTTTTAATTTTATAAATGAGGTTCTTTGAAAAATCTTAAAGAGTGATGCTGTTATTAAATCGGATAAACTGTAAAACCTACTCCAACACATTGATTTGTGTGAAGCATCCCTTGGTAAAATGTGAAACTGTAGGAAAGATATAATGGAATGTGATTGAAAGGTGAAAATTTCATGAATTGTGCATTTACTACTAAATAATGCATTGAGTGATATTGGATAAAATATACAAGCTATTTGTAATAGTAGTTCTGACCATGCTTAGTTTCATTGGCTATGCTAAACTTGCACAAGTTGTTTAAATGAGGCAAGTTGGTGCCATCAAATGCTCTTAATCAACATTCTTAACAATTTTAACAATTTGAGTGTCATGCCTTGTGGGCTAGATTTGGCTTGGGATTGTTATCTATGTGATGCTGCAAGCTATCTTAAGACAATAGCACATCCCTATGTTGGGTTTTTGTTCCATATTAATGCTCCCTTCAGTTTTAACTTTTTGTTTGTAGGTAATATTTTGTGGGCATTGAAAGCAAGTTTATTCATTTTGGGAGTTGGGGAAGAACTTGTAAAACTTTTGCTGGGAAAAGTTTGTCATAAAACTTCACTCCTTTGCTTATCAAAGGTTGTTACTGTGAGGTTGCTCCTCTATTTGCTACTCTTTATGAGGTTACTCCCTTTTTTGAGCCTTATCTAGGCTCAAACATGCATGATTTGTTCAAATGGGTCATTTCTTTTGTTTGTTCATGCAACATATAATGTCTAGTTCGATCTTGGAAATCAGGTCTGCTTCAGTGCTACTCATATGCTTATAATTAGAATGCAAGAATTACTATGTAATAAAAATTTGATAAAATTCTTTTTATATACAAAGTATTTCAACGATCCCATAGTTCACCAAACATGATATAATTTGGAAATAAGGTGGGCCAAGTTGCAACCCATAGAGAAACCTAGGAGTAAGGCTCCCTCGAGTTGCAATAGTGTGCATGGTCTTGAACAATCACTTACAAGATACATGAGAACTTATAACCCATTTTTTCCTCCAGAAAATTGGACAACATGAACATATCCTAGAGGGTAGATACAACTAGAGCCATAAGATCAACCATTCAGTGTTGGTTGGTGTTTCCCTTACATCAAAATCTTTCGAAACCAAGGAAAAATGATTTCCAGTAAATAACCTAGACTTGCGGGAAACATCCTTACCAAGTCATTCTGAGCAATGAACCCTTGCACTCGGGCCTCTCAACAAAGGTAGCAATTGCAAGAAAGTTATAAACCTTCCATCCTTGATTCTAGGAAGGCTTATATCTTGTGATATAAACTTTCTTTGAGGCAGACATTGACGGAGGAGAGAAAAGCATCTTAGATCCTATGGTCACTTGGTCTCCACTTGGATCCTGCTCATTTAGAAGAGAAACAATAGAGGAGGAGATAATGTCATTTTACTACTTTTTGATGGCTTAGTCATAGTGTTTATTTAGGTCCCACCTAATTGGAGTATATGAATTAGGAAGAGAAATCTTTAGGAGGCCCTTTGATATCCAGACCTTTGGTTGGGGCCTACCCTAGGCCCTTTGATATCCAGACCTTTGGTTGGGGCCCACCTTATCAGAGGAGTAAGATGGCATAGTAGGAAAGAAGACTTTTTACACATTCCTTGATTCCCCTTGACCTTCAAATGAGTCCCATCCAATTGGAAGAGTGGGGCTTTTAGGGATGATTAAAATAGTTTGAAGGACGTCTCATATTCCAATCTTTGATGGTCCCACCCATTTGAAGGTTGGGGCTTCAAAGGGGTAAAACAGGATCTTGCATGCTTGATTCATTTGCTTCTTCGATATCTTCCCAGATGAGCCCCATCTTGTTGATCCCAGCAAGCAGAGAGTTGGGAGTTCGACTGTGAGAAGATGACCCATTGACAGAGGGTGTCACACCAATCAAAAGTGGCTGCATGCCCCAACCGTTTAATCGCTCTAGCCAATGGAATTATGTCATGAATCCTTCAAGCAGATTAACATGTTTTCCAGTACTTGAAGCTCTAAACTTAGAAACACAAAAGAAATGTTTTCCAGTATTCGAAGCTCTAAACTTAGAAAGACAAAAGAAGATGAATTCAAGATATTGAACCTGCATCTCACCCAAGCAACGAGGGAATAATGAGAAATAACAAAGGATATGCGTCATGTGTGCAACCAATTTGCTGTTGTGAGTTGCGACACATACTAATGCGTTGTTCATTTATGCAAAGTGCTTCAATCTCTTCTTCTCCACGCTCAACAAGCATTCTTAAGGAACAAGTGGAATAAGAAGTGACAAAGGTGCATGACCAATATGCATGGAAGGTGTTACAGAAGCACCAACACAAAAGGATAATTTGATTTCATTGAAGCAAGGAGTCGTCACCAACAATGTATTTAAAAGGATCAGCACAACAACGAAAGGGTTCCTTTAGCATTCGATGTTATTCAGTTTTTCATTTAATGTTGGTCTTTGTTTATCCTACGTTTATATTCTTCCAATTCCACTGTCTCTACCGTGTTGCCTAAGACTATCACTTTTATCTTATTCAAGCCTATTTCTACATGACATGGAACTTTGCTTGATTCTTGCATTTATCCCATTGAATGTCTCTTTGTGTATCATTGGATATAGACTCTAGAATCTTCTTGGCTTAAATAATCATTTCTTTCTTCAAGTTTTGCATGGAAACATCGAGATAAGAATTTCAATAGTCTTTGTACGTTCTCATAATGTAAAGTGTTGTCACTCTATTAAGTGATTAATCTTTTCGCCTATAGTGACAACACTTAAAGCTCTTTTGATTCATCTTATAATGACAACACTTGCAATGAATCACTTGTACGAGTTTTCTAGGGACAACTTGAGCTGCACTCTGTACCTTATACGGATCAATATGTTTTAGTGGATCTTGCTTCTATAACTTTACTACAGGCCACCTTCACTATGTTGTGGAACTATGATGATGCGGGAGAAATGACATTTAGCGGGTATTATATCTTCACTATATGGCCTATATTCAACATTAGGGGGGAAGTTGTGATGCACTTCCATCTAACGAAGGCCTCCCTTCAGATTAAGTGAGGAAGTTGAGAATAGGGTCAACCATATTTTGAGTTATGTATCCAATGTCCATAAACACACTCACTTTTGTATCTTGGCCATGGCCAACCTATATTTGAGCTAGGTATCCTTAAACCCGCTCTTATCTATATTAAATCAGCCACTCTTAGAGGTATTTGAGTTGGTTATCCATACACCCACTATCATTGGTATTCAAGTTGGACTGTTGGGTATTTACAAACCCACTCTCATTTGTATTGGGTATGTATAAAGTGTATTTGAGTTGGGTATCCATAATCCCACTCCCTTTTATATCTCCACCATGACTAGCCCTATATTTGAGTTGGGTATGTATAAACCTAGTCTCTCATTTGTATTTATAATTCTTCTCCATGGTCTCTTCCTCAACTTAAGGAGGGACGTTGAGATGATGGTGTAAGCTTTACTTGATCCAATGCCGATCTCACTTTGTAATCATTATTAGTGTTCTAGGTTTGGGTTAAAGTTGACCTAGTCAACCTTCATTTATTATATTCCCAGGGGTTATGGCCAACCTAGTCATTATAGTGGGCCCATAACCCCTCTTGCGGCAAGTGTCCTATCCCTTTAGTCGTGTATAAATACACAACTCAACTCTCATTAGTCACATCATCTTTGATCATATTGATCTCTTAAAGAAGGAATTCATTTGATTTTAGCTTATCGGCACTATATCAAGTGTGGTACTCTTGTTCAATGGTTATGGCTCTCTCTCTCAATATATATTACTTTGTAGTTGTTCTCTTTTATCTTGGTTACTAGCATTGCTTCATCTTTTATTTGTACAAATTTATGATAAATTTATGATTTGTTGGATTAGGGTTCTGTTGGTTGGTTCGATTTGATCCTCTCTCTTTCGTGTGGATCTCTATAAGTGCTAACCAAGTTGTCCCTATGATGCTTTTAAAGTTGGATGTAACCACCTTTCCATATAGTTAACCACTAAAAGTGGTAAGTATCTCCCAAACACCTCCTGCTTTTCCAAATTTGAGAGATGACTTCAAAGACCATTAGAGTTTGTTGAGCCCCTAGGAATCGTGCTTGTCATTTCAGAAGATGTTTTACCGATCTTTAATGGTGATGGTTCAACCTCGAACATATATTTTTCTTTTTAAGTTACAACTGGCCATATTTAAGATTTGGCAGTTCACGATTTCACTCAAATATTCTAAGAACAAGTCCTTCAATCATCTTGACCGAGAACGAAGCATTCTAGGAGTGTTTTTTATTTAATAAATATTTTAATATACTTTGATGGATACACATTTAAAAAAACATGCAAAATGAAGAATTAGTTGCAGAAAAATGAAAACATTCCCACCTAGTTCAGGGTATCGTTGGGTTTCAACAGTTTAAGATATGAGATGCAGATTTTGTGGATCAGGGGTTGTTTCTTAGCCACTGCCTCCAATCTAAGGTATTAGTTTTGGCTTTCAATATGTATTCCATATATATGTGGATTTGAATTTAGTAGGGCCAAGAATTCCTTATTTGATATGCCTTCATTGCTATATGATGCTCCTGACGTTCTCAATCTCCGTGTTTCACTTTGATGGTGACCCCTTTCGTGACCTATATCAAAATATCTCTTAGTACTCCACTTTGGGGGGCATTAGTCTTCTGGGTGATTTTAATGCCCACACCAGGGCTTGACAGGTATTGATCATAATTGAAGTGAGGGTTCTCTTTGCCTCCATGAAATGGACTGAATAATTGTTGATGTTCAAAGAAAGTTTAGTTGATGGACCTAACCCTGTAATTGCATATGAGAGACACCTTCAAGCTTGGTCGATCCCACAATCTCATCATTCTTAGTGAACTCCTGCTATTCAGAATCCAAGAGGTACACTTGTTTTCCTCATAGAGGTGGTGTTAATGTTGTTGATTATGTCTAAGCTAACCAAGGCTTTATCTCCCTATCTAAATTATCTCTCTTTCTCCCATGCTCCACATTGCCAATCATGCTTGGGTTTCACCCTACTGTTCACTTCCCTGCTTCCTTGCCCCCTTGTTCACTTGATAACCCACATACTATGATTCACATCGATATAGAGTATGTTAATTCCTATACATTCCATCTCTCCCAATTTATGGCCCATTTCACCCACTTTTTTTCCGTTAATATGACTACTGCCAAATCTGACTTATCATCAAAGGTCCTTTGGAAAGCTGCTCTAGACTCCTATCCTCATACACGCTACAACAAGCATGTCTGCCCCCAAGGTAATTGCTCCATGTATGACGAAGAATGCAAGATCATGCCTGACTATCTCTATTTTGTCCTCATTCATGACCCACCCTCCATGTTATTTGCACTTTGCACAATGAATATTGGCATCTTCTTCGACTTGGAAAATGAGGCTTTCTTGCTTCAAGGAGGTGTGAACTTCTCTTGGTCTGCTATATTTCCCCTAAAACATTTGGCTTGCCCCCCTCCTCCCTAAGAAGTTCTCTCTTTTGTTAGGCATTTACTACCTGTTATCACAAAATCTAGCACTTTAGAGTGCTAAGCCTTTCACAAGACTAGTGGAACATGGAAGTGTTACCGTTGTCACCTAGGCAACAACTTCTTTCTGTTTAGTGAAAGATTGATCCTACATAAGGGAGGCTTCCTTAGTAGCTTCATGGGTTCTTAAGGCAAGAGAGAGTCAAGTCTAAAGACATCTTTATAACTACTCAAATAGCACCAATGAGATATGATATGCAAGGTAAAGATATGAAATTTAAGGTAAAGACAAGCATTTTTTATAGCGACAAGAAAATCTCATTTTGTGTCTTGACTACATTTAGTGTCATTGATCACATGGGCTCATGATTATTTTTGGCTAGTTGAGGGCTTGTTCCCTTCATATACAGGTTGAGTCGCATCAAATTTGATAAATGGGGAGGATATGTCAATAATACCATTTCTAGGAGACTGAGATTGAGGAACACCTTGCCTGTAGATGTCCCATATATTATAAAATCTAAGGGAGATGTCATTACCTCTTCCATGGTTTTGGAGGATCTCTTGCCACCACCTTTCACTATCATGATTTAGAGATGTCTATGTTTATACATACACAAGGCAAACACTCACAGATTCCACATCATTAGATTCATCACCTCCATTTTTCAACCTATCTTGGTGATCGTGTTAGGACATTTTAAATTCTACACCACTAGATTCATCACCTCCTTTTTTCAACCTATCTCAGTGATTGGAAGTGTTAAGAGTTGTGCAAACTTCCCATCCATGGACATGGATGACATATCCATGGACTCAGATGACATAGGATATGTAAGATGACACACATTCTACCACTTTTCTGGTGATGCTTCACCTCCATGATGTGATGGTGTTGCCCTCAATGCAAATAAAAAAACTAGACACTCATAGCTAGAGTTCTATTCAGTCTTAAGATGTTAGGAGAGTCCTAGCATAACACACTCATCGCTCATCGCTCATCGCTAGAGTTCTCCAGTCATAGATGTTATGAGAGTCCTAGCAAACCACACTTGGGCTGCTCCTCATCTTCACCTAGCTAGGCCCTATTAGCCCTTGGCACTTCTTAGAAATTATTTTGCAACTGGTGCGGTATGACTATCCATATTAATGTTATTACCATTTTTGGGTTCCCCACACGAGTCATTTCAATAAAACCAAAACTTAAATGGCAAGGGACAATTATTTAATTGTTATCTACCATCCCTTATTGTGCAACATTACTGTACTATGGTGGTTCAAGATGTGGTTGAGATTATAACTCTGGCTTAAGAAACTAATCTTAGTGGTCAGCATTTGGCATGGATAAATTATTCAATGTTTTTGTGGATGTAAATGATGATGTTAGAGGTATGTGGTGGTCATGATGGATCTCTTCCAAGTGGTAGAATGCCAAAGAACTTTGCAACTCTCCCATTTTATTTCACACCACAATGCTTCTTTTTAGTGCGTAGGCACACCTATTTTGTGATATGCAATAATATGGTAGTAGGTTTTGTTAGATGATGCCAATGATGTATTTTTACTCCTTTTGCTTCAACCTCTATCTCTAACTCTATATTTGATGTTGATTAATGTTTCATCTTTTCTAGGGTTTATCTTTTTCTATATTTGATGTTGATTAATGTTTCATCTTTTCTAGGGTTTATCTTTTTGGTTCAGTCCTCATGTAGCTCTTTTTTTCCTTGTACTTTCATTTGTATCTTTTCATCCTTTATCCTTCAGAATAATCTTGGCACTCCCATATTCCCATGTAAAGAGGACATATTCTAGTCTCATTGACCCATTTTTGGTCATAATAAAATTATCTTATTTTCCAATTCTATGTTGAAATGATGGTGTGTAATCTTCAATTGTGGTTACTTGCTATGACTCAAATCCCTCATTATTTTAATACTAGGTTATGGTTAAATAGTCAAACTAGTCAATATTATTTTATTATCTATTAGGTGGTTATCACTGACGTAGTCATTTGTCTGGCCCATAAACCCTTCACGGGGGGAGCCAGCCCACTTCAAGAGTTTTGTATTTAATATATAACTCATGCACCATGTATATCACATATTTATTCATTAGTGATTGATTCTTTCTAGCCCACCTCAAGAGTTTTGTATTTAATATTTAACTCATGCACCATGTATATCACATATTTATTCATTTAGTGATTGATTCTTTAGTCTACAAGCGCCATATCTTTCTCTATTGTTCATGGGTTCACTTCTCTATGTGATGTTCATGGTTTATGTTATGCTGTATTAGGGTTTGTTAGTTGGTTCCATTTGATCCTCGGTTATGAATTGTGATCTCAACATGTTATCAGAATAGGTGTTAACCTCCTCTTATTCAACTATTCTCTCCTTTTATGCCCGGTGTTCTACATATGATTGGTGTTTCTCCTCTGTGGCTGGAGTTCCACTATCTTGTGCACACTTGTGTAGGGCTGTTCTTTTATCCCTTGGAGCACTTATTGCAGGATTATTTCACAAATTCTATGGTGTTGTTTTCACATATTTGCTTGCCTATATCCTTCTCTTTTGCCTGCCAGTATACAAGAGCCGGTGCACTTGTACCTTTTAGGGTTTCTTCTTGATCTTGCTGGTATTTTCAGCATCCAAAAGAAGATCGAATTGGCAAAGTTTTGGGGCTGTTTTATTGTGTTTTTTTCTTGCTGGAAAGCTTCCTATTTAGGGCTGTTTTGTGTTCTTTTTCTGCCATAGCTATGGAAGTTTACACTGGCTTTCTGTGTTGACTATTCATGCTGGTATCTTTTGCACCAGTCCTCTTTTCCAGCCTCTATTCCATGCTGTTCTGAAGTTTTTTGGCAGGTATTATTTCCCTAAGGGCTGCCATAATGCTTCTTTGTGTTATCCCATTTGTCCTAGGGTTTCACCCATCTTCAAGGCTCACTACAGCACTGATCTGTAGGTCTTTGCAGGAAATCTGAAGGGTTTTATGTATTCTTCTTTAAAGAACTTCCTAGGAGGGTCCACTTCAAAGTATCTGAGCCACGGGAGTTGCTTGGCAGCAGAATTTTCTGGGGTATTTAGCTGATCTGTGAAACTATTGTTAACTTGTTAAGTGGCTTTTGCCCAAGGGTCGTGGAGCCAGGGATTTTGGATCATCTTTGTTATTGGTTTGCAAACCCTCCTTTGCCCCTTCAACGATTTTGACTCTAAAGACTTCTTTTGTTGAACCAAATGCACTTTTCCTACGATACACATATAATGGTGTACTTTGTTGATTGAACTGTATTTGCTTCATATGGTAATGTTCTTGGTATTCACTTGACCTTATTTGGAGACATTCCTTATATTCTAGCGATTGGTACTTTTATATTGGATATTGTAGTTGGTGTTGCAAGGCCTACTCAGATATTGACGATGATTCATAGTGACTCTAACAAGACCAGGGATACCGCTTTCTAACTCCTTTATCACAGTTTCCACTCACAGATCGCATTATTTGTCTCTCTAGATGACTCTACAGATGATTTTCAGCTTCTTGAAGTGTATCAACGTGTTGTTGTGGATATTATTCTTCACTCTATTCCATCGTCCTTCATGGAATACTTCATGCAAGATATTTTAATGGAGTCCTTTTCCATATTTCTTGTAGATGCTACCCTTGCTAGGTTGTGGAACCATGTTGATATTGGAGCTATGGCATTTGGGGGAGGTTCTATCATTAGATGGCTTGCATTCATCATTAAGGGGACATGTTGTCATCTAATGCTCTCTTCTTTGCCTCCTATCCATCTTCAAGGGCGATGTTGTGGATTTGGTTTAGCCTACATTGAGATGGGCGATGTTGTGGATTTGGTTTAGCCTACATTGAGATGGGTATCCATAACCCTCTCACTTTTTTATCTCGACTTTGGTTGATCATCTATTTGAGTTGGATATCCCCATTCCAACTCACTCTTGTTACAATTGGGTTGGGTATTCACAAATCCACTCTCACTAGTATTTTGGCCATGGCCACCCTTTGTGTAGAGCTAGGTGTTTATGAACCCATTTGTGTGGATATTCACCATTGTTATCAGAACCAAACCGAAATCAGTTGAACCGACTGGTCTCACCGTTTTGAGCACCAAACCAGTCCGACTGGTGACATTGAGTCAGAAAAGGCTGGTTTGGTGCCGAACTTTCAATGAACTAGTAGGTTTCATACAGAGCCAACCAGTTCTGTATGACGTGGCTAAGGACCCATGAAACTCAAATTTGTTTAAAAAACAAATAATTTATGAGTGGAGCAGCCAATACTCAACCTTAGGACCTTACTAATACTATGTAATTAATGGTAATGTTGAATTCTTAAAGTATAAGAGTGAAATTATCACAATTTCATTCGTTTACTCAAGTTTTTAACATTACCATTAATTGTTTATGTTTGAGAGTGTTTCCAATTTTATTAGATTTCATATGGAGAAAGTAGAATTTAGATCCTTGTTGCTACAAAATCTTGCGGGCCTTGTGAGGGGACTCACAAGGCAATGGCTGTGGAATTTCTGCTTGCGTTCCTGCTACTTACCCCATGGAAATTGTTGCTCTGCTTGCCAGTGATGTAATGCTGAATACATTTGCATGGGTGATTAACCGCATCTTCCACTATGGCTTGTTAGATAAATTTAACCATCTTTATTCCTTTTCTTAATGGGGACATGTTTGTGAAAAGAAGAGGGGACTCACAAGGTGACGGCTCTGGAATTTCTTTCTGCTTGCGTTCCTGCTACTTACCCCATGGAAATTGTTGCTCTGCTTGCCAGTGATGTAATGCTGAATACATTTGCATGGGTGCTTAACCGCATCTTCCACTATGGCTTGTTATTTATTTTGTTAGATAAATTTGACCATCTTTATTCCTTTTTTTATGGGGACATGTTTGTGAAAAGAAAACTCAATAACATTCAAGTGGCTTTACATGCGCGTTGGAACAGACCAAACAGCATCGTTACTCACTTATTAAAATGTAATAACCTTGAAGTACATATAAACAACTCCCTATAACTCTGTTCACTGGAAATTAAACGTTGAGACCTCATAAAAATACCTTCAATTCAAGTACAAGAAAAACAATCTGAGACAGCACCTCTGTATTAGCTAACAAAAAATAAAACTTGCCTTTATGACTGAGATTAAGTGAGGTTACAGCACAAAAGTGGGCATTATTTCTAACACTCTTCCTTAATGGCCATTTCATTGCCCTCAACCCCAATTACGTTCCTAAATTTCGGCCATTTCATTGCCCTCAACCCCAATTACGTTCCTAAATTTCCATAACTTCTTCTTGCCCAATCATTTGGTGCATAAATTTTTAAATGGTAATGCAACTCGACCCGTTTAGTTCTGCCATGACAAACTGGATTGGTTTTTTTTTTTCTTCATAACAGTCTGGTTGTAAACTCATTAAGCTGTAGTATTTTTCTGATGAAGACCAATGTGACTCAAGATTCTTTTCAACAATACTGCTTCATATGTGGCACTGACAGCTGCTTTATTTTCAGTGTCAGTTGAAGACAAGGCGTCTGCAGGTTGTTTCTTTGCTAGGCCGAGAAATGATAGGTGAACGGAAGCTGAAAGGTGTACCATGTAGCAGACCTACTGTCATCACTTCAAGCTGCCCAGTCTTAATTTGGAAAACCTTAAATCTTGAAATCTGCGGTTTTCTCATACTGAAGGTTATAATTAAGACACATACAGAAGGATCCTCTTTGCCGTCTTTCAATAAATTTATCTTTCGCTGATCCATAAATCTGGAAGTCACTCCGATGAACTCAGATTGGGCATTGTGGTGGTCAGATATACAAGGCTGCTGCCAACAAGCTGTTTGCACAAGGTTTCTAGTATCTATGGTTGATAACTTTGCACCAGTCTCCTTAGGTTTAGCGATGGTTTACATCAAGTCACATGGAGATTTCCCATGCATACTTTGCTTGGGACATATGGATAGAATTGGGTTCTGGCTAAATCCCTGAGGAGTGATGCAGGAGAGCAAGATCAAACATATCAAATGGCTAACGAGATCAACTTTCAACCCACCTATCACATCTTTCATTATACCCAGTGATGATCAGATCATTCACATACAAGATAATGATAATGATATCACCTACTTTATTGATTTTCACATTCAAATTGGGCTCTGATGGACTTATATCAAATTCAATTGGTTGATTTTCACATACAAATTGGGCTCTGATGGACTTACACCAAATTCAATATCTTTGAAATAAGAATCTGTCTTCTGTCCGAGGTTACGGGGCCTTGCTCAAGACTTTGGGCTGGAGAACAAATAATTGTGTAGAGGGATGGTCTCCAGTGAAGTATAGAAGAGATGTTATAATATTCAGTTTTGTTAAATTACATGAAATAAAATAAAATAATATAATATAATTAATAAAATAATTATTAGTAGAACATTTTTGCTAATTCAAATTTCATAAAAGTAAAATAAAATCAATAATTAAAGCAGTCTAGATTTATCTTGATTCTAAATTTAACTCTAAATTTAACCAGCGCCAAGAAGGATCAAATCTACTAAACTGTAAATTTCTTTAAAAATGAAAAGAGATTTGATCATTCTTGGTATTTGGCAGATCTAGAGTTAAGATAAATCTAAGCTTGTTTATCCTCTACTTTTATGCTGTCATTTTTCCATATACTTCCATCAAGTAAACTCTTGAGGGATTTCACAAGCTTACAAAACAGGGAAAGGGAATCAAAGGAGTTTTTCCAGACATGCCCAAAAATATAACAGAATGATGGAAAAAGTTGCCTAAACAAAAAAAAAAAAAAAACCCACATTGTTAACATTGAGGTACTTATATATAAAGCCTAACAATTCCTTTAATTATGGTAACTAAATTAAATGCAGAGACAACTACCTTAATTGAGTGACAGAGAAACAACGATTTGAGACTACCTTGAATTCAGTGACAGGAAACAACAACTTGAGGCACACTCTAAATTATCTAAAAGTAAAGATCACTTGTTTGTCTACCACTTCTCTATTGACTGAATTTTAGTGAAATCATAACAAAGAAATGTGAATGACTAAGACCACTGTCTCATGATTGAATCTGAGTCATATATATATATATATAAAATCTGGTTTACCCTAAGTATAATCCTTTAAATTAAGAGAAATGCTTACTAATTTTACCCAAAAATGATTTAATAAAAAAAAACTATGTTTAAATATAAATTGTAATCAACATTATACATATATTATTATGTATACATATATTATATATGCACATATTACATGTGTGTATATAAAACTATATACACACATGTAATATGTGTGCATATATAATATATGTATACGTAATAATATATGTATATTTAATATATGTATATGTGATTACAATTTATATCTAATAGGTATTTTTTATTAAATTATTTTTGGGTAAAAGTAGTAAGCATTTCTCTTAATTTAGAGGATGATACTTAGGGTAAACCAGATTTTTTAGAGCTCAAGGTTGATAAAACCCTATGTTCATTAGAAGCTGAACATGACTCATGCAAAAAATGATCCTAGGTGGGTATAAGGAACACTTGTCCTCTCAACCACTAGGACATAGACCTAATTAATATTATAGTACACATACATATAGTTGTAATGTAGATATGATTCCATTTGGAACGAGAGAGCAATGAGCAATGAAAGAAATTCTCTTTCAATTTAGCCCATTAAAAAAAAAAACCCTTTAAATCATCCTTCAAACCTGTCAATGCTGATTATGATGCTATTGTGTGACACACAATAGAAGCAATCAACCTAGGGAATTGACATTGAGACCTACATGAAGCTGAAAGCACTCAACTACTCTATCTAGGCCATTGGGCTAACCTTGAGAGGCTCTATCACCTTTTAACCCTTGGCCTCTCAAATTTCTCTCCTTTAAAAGCGGTTGATTGAAATTTGAAATAAATTTTCAATTAATGATGGCCCTTCTATTCTTGAATATATTTATGCCTAAATCTTCCCTAGGTAATTTTAATAGTTAGTTTTATTGGTTTTTTGTTTGTTTGTTTGTTCCTTCAGAGAAGAAAATTCATAATTTCATATTGAGAAATTACACGCTGTGGATGCCCAAAGGCATATGTTGTAAACGTGGCAGAGGACCACTGACAAAAAACAAAAAAACACATATAAATATATACAAGGAGACCCCGAAAGCGTGTTCTAAAACCGCTATGAATGTATCCAAAAATTACCCACGTTGGGGTTGAAACAAAAACATATACACTATCATAATTGTCTATGCAATAATACTATAAAAGTTAGATCTGTGTAAATTAGAGGCTATTGCCTCTTTGCCGATCGTCCTCTATATATGGTCTATGAAAGTAATGATATATCCTTGCCGGAGTATGTTCTTCGATCATCCACTCGCCTAGAGGACGATCCGTCGCTTCCTTTGATAGCTTGTTAGCAGTTTCATTTATTTCCCTGTAGATATGAGAAACATAGATCTGATCAAAGAATGTTTTGAAAAAAACAATTTCTTCCAATATGGTTTTCAATGAGTATGCATCGCATGCGGCTGAATTATTAAACTAGTCAGTCACTATCTTTGAATCCCCAAAGATTTGTATGTTTCGGCATTGTTTCAGGATTGCAAAATAGAGTAAATGGCAGAGAGTTATCAGTTCTGTGAGGTTGTTGGTTCCAGGCCCCAGCCCCATACGAATCTGGAAGTGGTGTGACTCTGATAGGTGAAGACAGACGTCGCCCCCACAGCCATGTTGTTGGGCAGCACCATCATAATACGCCCACGGGATAGCCCTGTTAATCTGTTCCTGATGTATAATCCGTGGTCTCTTAAGGCAGTGATCGGTTGGAATCTCATCATATGCAGCACAGATTTGTGGGTGGAGCATATTCTAATTTATTAATTTATCCTCGAATATTTTTTTGTTCCTTTTGAGCCAGATGTGCCAGGAAACAAGGAGGGGAAGATTTTTGGCCTTAGGAACAGTTGATGTACACCACCAGTTCTCCCAAGTTGAAGTGATGTCCGCGCCTTGCCAGCTTTTGTTCATATTTAGAGATAGAAGGACCTGTGTCCATATACTTTTGGTAGTAGTACAGGTGAGGAAAAGGTGCAAAGTTGTTTCCTCTTCTTGGAGGCATAAAACACACCAGGAAGGCCCCATAAAAGCCCGCCGCTTCAGATAGGAGCCCATGGGGATCTTGTCTTCTAAAATATTCCACATCAATAATCTGGTGCGTGGTGGAGCTTGGAGGGACCAGAGGTTATTCCACCAGCTTCTCATGATCCTCGGTTTCTTGTCTGCTATGATGATGTTGTACCCCTGTTTCGGTATGTAGTGTCTCGCTTTGGAGTGAGCCCATATTAGTTCATCTTCAACATTTCGTAATCTAACATGAGTTTCTGTAAGAGCCTGAAGGTAATTATGCCATATTCTATTCCAGTCATCTGGCAATTCGAGTGAGGATCGGTCAGCCAGGCTTGAGTATGGAAGGTGGTGTTTTGCTCATTCCCTATGTGTCCCAGAACCTTAATGCCTATGTAGTTTAGGTGTTGGATCAGAGCCTTTGGTAGAATATGGGAGTTACCGCTGCCAATCCGGATAGAGTCACCATTGCCAATATTCCATAATAAGCCCTCCTTGATGATAGACAGAGAATTGAGGATGGCTCGCAAGATCACCGATATGCCTTTGTTGTGCCGGGGGGGGCTTCTAATCCAGTCAATAATCGTCATCGGCCAAATGTATTTGTGGACGATGATTTTGGCCCAAAGACTGTCTTGTTTTAATAGGAGCCAACTCTGTTTGGCCGCCAGAGCTTGGGCAAAAGCTGGAAGAAGTTTAAGGCCCCAACCCCCCCACTTCTTCGGAGTAGCAATCCTTTTCCAATTTACCTAGGCAAAAGGTCTGCCCTCTTTGCTACCATTCCAAAGGAATCGACAACAGATTTGTTGAATGCGGTGGAGAATTCCCCGAGGGATCTAGGCAAGTGACATCCAGTACACCGGGGTGGCTTCGAGGACTGATTTAATGAGGATCAATCTTCCTGCCCTGGATAGGAATTTATGACACCAACATTTTATTCTCTTCTCCACTTTAGTGATAAGCCAGGTCCAGTTTGCAATCTTATACCCATCTGGTTTTAATCTGAAGCCCAGATATTTTAATCCTCCCATCAAATCAGTTGCTTGAAAGGGAAAATTTTGTGAGGCCAGTTGCGATTCCTGAATGGTGCATGCAGATAATGAGATGGTAGATTTTTCCTTGTTGATCTCCATACCCGTAGCTCTACAGAACAGATTCAGAATCTCATTCAGAGAGGTCGAATCTCTGACACTGCCATTCAAGAAGATCAAAATATCATCTACAAAGAGTAGATGTGTCAGGTAGAATTGCTCCGTGATTTTAAGACCTTGAAGGCCCCCCCTTCTTTTTTCCGAAATGTTAAGTCTGCTTAAACCTTCCATGACCAATAGGAAAAGAAGAGGTGATAACGGGCATCCCTGCCTTATCCCTTTGTCAATGTTGAAAATGGGAGATGCTGAACCATTAATAGGAATAGCAAATGATATAGAGGAGATGCACCCCATGATCCAATTGGTGAAAGTTGGGGGGAAACCCAGGTGAGTGATTATCATTTTGATATACAACCAATTCACTTTGTCAAAGGCCTTTGATAGGTCATTTTTGAGAGTGAGTCCTTTGAGATTTCTGAGTTTGATGGAGTGGAGGGCTTCCTGGGCAGTGCCAATGGCATCCTGAATATGTCCATGGTGGAGGAAGGCGAATTGCTCCTGGGGGATGTTTTTGGATAGAATAGGCTTGATATGGTTGGCTATGATTTTAGAGATGATTTTGTACAGAGAATTGCAGAGGGATATAGGCCTAAAATCATTGAAGGAGGATGGTGAGTCAGTCTTGGGGATCAAAGCCAAGTAGGTGAAGTTGATGGGAGGGTGGATGTGACCCGAAGTTCTGCTTTCCTCTATGACAGCGAGCAGGTCTCCACCCAGTAAATCAAGAAATGCCAAATAGAACTCGACTGGCCAGCCATCCGGGCCTAGGCTCTTATCCCTCTTGAACCACTTGAGAGTTCCTTCCAATTCTTCCATAGTGACAGGTTATTTAAATCCCCTGCCTCTTCCTGATCCACAAATCTTGGAAAGTGACCCGCTAAATTGATGATATCCAGGAGGTTGATGACCGATGGCGCAGTGAATTGCCTCTTGAAGTGAGTGATCCCCATTCTGGAGAGTTGTGGGCGAGTAGATGCCCAACCCTCTAGCTCACCGGGCATCTGCCAAATGGTATTCGTGGCTTTCCTTCCATTTGCATAGTTGTGGAAGAATTTGGTATTGCCATCACCTGCTTGAAGCCAGGTGGCTCTACTTTTCAATCGCCAAATTTCTCCCTGTTCTAGTAGCTTCTTGTTCTTTTGGTTCTCCAACCCAACTAGAAGAGTTTTGGTTTCCTCAGTTAAAAAAGCCAGCACCCAATCATCCGTCAGCTGTGCTATCTTTGCTTCAATATCTACAAGTTGTAGATCTTCTTTCAGCTTCTTTCTCTTAGCCTAATCCTCTGTCAATGTCTTGAACTCATTTAACCGAAGACAGAAATCCGCAGCCATACTCTGTTCCTGCGGGGGGGTTGAGCACTCCAATACTCAGTCACCATGTTGATGAAGTCAGGGTATTTTAGATGCCCAACAAAAAATTTGAAGGGGCACGTGGTTTTTTTGTTGGTCCTGTGATTTGTAGAAATATGGGTAGGTGATCAGATGATCCCCCTGTTCCCACCCATTGTCGATAAAGAGGGATATGCCGGATGAGGTCTTCGTGAATCAAAAAACGATCCAATCTACGGCCCAGGGCAGCCTCCCCTGTCCGCCTACTGTGCCAGGTGGGCAATTTCTTGTTCATAGGAACATCAACAAAATTGCAGGCTTCCAGTAATACACTCATGTGTTCGGAGATGGGATCAATTTGAGCTTGATGTCCCCAGGATTCTTCCATGCCCAATGAAAAGTTCAGATCCCACCCAATAATGGTGGTGTTAGAGACAATATCATGTTCCAACAGATTTTGCCAAAATTCCATTATGTTCTGATTAGGGGCGTAAATGTTAATGACTTTTAGCTGTAGTCCCAGTTCTCCCACAAAAATGTCCATACCCAAAAAACCCTCCCTGCCCAGGTGGAAATGAGCTTAACAGTTTTGGGATTTATGCCAATTGCAAGACCCCCTGATCTGCTTATGGCATCCATACCCTGAAATGACCAGCCTGGCATGATAGATCGAAGGGCTTTGGTAATATTGTCTGATGTGCCAAAAGATTCTTGTAGAAAGAGAATATCACAGACAGTTTCCTTTAACAGTCTCTTTAGAGCCAATTTCTTTTTGGGATTGGCTAGTCCCCGACAATTGTAGGAGAGCCAAATGATGAGGGACCTTGGCTAATGGGCTCCAAAGCTCTAAGCGCCCTTTCAATAGTATGTTGTTGTCCTCTAGCGATGTTCGCCACCGCGAACTTTATAGCAGATTTAATTTTGGATGGTCGGCCTCTGGCTGGTTTATGGAACTTAGACCGTCCCGGGGAGTGGCCCAGACCAAGGTGCAGGTATGAGGTTCGAGGTTTGGAGCGGAGATTATAGGAATGGGAACCAGTTTTAGAGAGGGAGGATGAGAGTGAAGGGGGGGAGGAAAAGTCCCGAAGGGGAGTGGGTGTGGTGGAGAAGGTTGGAGGGGGCAGGGATAAAGAGCAGGGGATAGATGGAATAGTGCAAAATGCAGATGAGAGGGGAGACGAGGATGTATGCAGTATATTTAACATAACATTAGAAATAAGAACATTGGATATAGGGAGAGACTCATTACCCGGCAGAGAGGTTGCTTCCACTGTAGATTTTGAGCGAGTCTTGGGAGGAGATGACAGAGCTTTTCGCCGGTTCCCTGTCTTCTGTGTCGCATTCACCTTTGCGTCTATAGGTATCACATCTTGTTCCGGTTCACCCTTGTTCTACTCTACAAAAGCCTGTTTTTTTCGTCCCCTTTGAGTTTTCAGTGGTCACCGAGGAGTTCAATGGACAATCCTTGTAAAGGTGACCCACTTTGTGGCACCTCCTGCAGCGGAATGGAACTCCTTCATAGTCCAGGAGTTGTTTCCGCGAGAAGTATCTCCTGTGAAGCATGATTTTTTCCTCTAGCCCTGCCCTGGTATCAAGGTGAACCAATATCCTAGCCATAGTCATAATTCCTGTTTTTTCAAAAGACTTGTTATATTCCAGGTAGGTCCCCAAAGCATCTCTGATATGTTTGAAGACCTGTGGTATCCAAAACTGCATAGGTAGACCAGGTAGTTTGACCCAGATGTGTCCAGCTCCTAGTTGTTCTCGTTCGAGATCGAAGAGAGGATCCCATCTCTTCAGCAGAACAGGGGCAAGCTCTATGTGCCAGTAACGCGATAAGATCCAGTCCGTGTACTCCTCCCTGTGAAAGCGGAGGGCGAACCATCCCCTAGCCAGCACTCGAATAACAGGGAGTTCTTTCAGCAAAGATCCCTAGATCTCCACGGTCCATGGACGCAGTCTCTCCACCGAATAGTTCCTACCTCGAACTCGACCAACCAGAACTTTTCTCACCATGTCTAGAGCATCTGCCATTTGTACGTCTTCTCCAAAGGTCAGGTTGATATCAGAGTCCACAGCTTTGAGACACCGACCCTTTTTTACCTTATCCGAGCGTCGCCCAGTAGGGTAATCCTTGGGTAGGGACCTGCACGGTTCAGATGAGCTGTGTTGCGTCGAAAGAGAAGGTCTAGGGTTAGGTATCGGTGCGCTGAAGCAACCAGAACGTATCGGGGAGAGGGGGTTGAGGTTGCACGAGCCCGGGTGAAAATGAGAATGCTCAGGTCGCAGATTGAAAGACTGACCAGCCTGTGCCAGGGAGATGGATGGCGGGGGCGAAGGCAGGGAGTGCTGAGGGGGAGGTGGAGGGGTTTGCTGTGGGATATAGGGCAAAGGAGAGTCGAAAGACGGGGAAGCCTGAATGCAGGAGCCAAGGAGCTGCAGAGTCGCCGGAGAGAGGGGAGGGCATTCTAAGCCAGGGAGGTCTACCACATCAATAGCTGGGTGCTGTCATTTTCCAGAAAGTGGCGAATGTTGCTTCTTCAGATCGGCAGCTGTCACCCGACCCGGATTGTGCTGCCAGGGGCCCTCAACCGATGAGGGTTTGCGAACCCAAATTTCCTGCTCCGGCATGGGGTCCTCCTCGTAATCCACGAGGTCCTCAAGCACCATCTTGCCGGTATATTCTGTCGTTTCGCAAAACCAGGGGGGGCAAGCAGCTGAACGGAGATGGTGGTGGTGACGGCAGATGAACCGAGGGGTGGCGAAAGACCACCGGAAGAGTCACCAAACTGCTGTTGAAATCACTGACAGTCGCGACAGTAGAGGGCAGGTTCCATAAAATAATGTACCAAGACAAAAAACCGCGGTCAGACCCGCAATGATAACCCTGTATCCTTGTCCATCACGGGTTCTCTGTTGTAAAAGCCGTTGTTCCGCCTCTGAAACCCTAAGGTTCCGCCATGGTT
>APFE031667174.1:51650-69223 GCA_000404065.3 Pinus taeda
TCAGAAGAAGAAAATTCATAATTTCATATTGAGAAATTACATGCTGTGGATGCCCAAAGGCATATGCTATAAACGTGGCAGAGGGCCACCGACAGAAAACACAAAAAAAAACACATAATAAATATATACAAGGAGACCCCAAGGGTGTGCTGTTTGTTGCTAAAACCGCTATGTATGTGTCCAAAAATTACCCACGCAGGGGTTGAAACAAAAACATATACACTATCATAATTTTCTATGCAATAATACTATAAAAGTTCAGAAACAAAATCTGTGTAAATTAGAGGTCGTTGCCTCTCTGCCGATCCTCCTCTATGTATGGTCTATGAAAGTAATGATATATCCCTGCCGGAGTATGTTCTTCGATCATCCACTCGCCTAGAGGACGATGCGTCACTTCCTTTGATAGCCTGTCAGCAGTTTCATTTCTTTCCCTGTAGATATGAGAAACAGAGATCTGATCAAAGAATGTTTTGAAAAAAACAATTTCTTCCAATATGGTTCTCAATGAGTATGCATTGCATGCAGCTGCATTATTAAACCAGTCAGTCACTATCTTTGAATCCCCAAAGATTTGTATGTTTCGGCATTATTTCAGGATTGCAAAATAGAGTAAATGGCAGAGAGTTATCAGTTCTGCGAGGTTGTTGGTTCCAGGCCCCAGCCCCATACGAATCTGGAAGTGGTGTGAGTCTGATAGGTGAAGACAGACACCACCCCCACAGCCATGTTGTTGGGCAGCACCATCATAATACGCCCACGGGATAGCCCTGTTAATCTGTTCCTGCTGTATAATCCATGGTCTCTTAAGGTAGTCATCGGTTGGAATCTCATCATATGTAGCACAAATTTGTGGGGGGAGCAGATTCCAATTTATTAATTTATCCTCAAATATTTTTTTGTTTCTTTTGAGCCAGATGTGCCAGGAAACAAGGAGGGGAAGATTTTTTGCCTTAGGAACAGTTGATGTACACCACCAGTTCTCCCAAGCTGAAGTGATGTTCGCGCCCTGCCAACTTCTGTTCATATTTAGAGATAGAAGGACCTATGTCCATATACTTCTGGTAGTTGTACAGGTGAGGAAAAGGTGCAGAGTTGTTTCCTCTTCTTGGAGGCATAAAACACACTAGGAAGGCCCCATAAAAGCCGCCGCTTCATATAGGAGCCCGTGGGGATCTTGTCTTCTAAAATATTCCACATCAATAATCTGGTGCGTGGTGGAGCTTGGAGGGACCAGAGGTTATTCCACCAGCTTCTCATGATCCCCGGTTTCTTGTCTGCTATGATGATGTTGTACCCCTGTTTCGGTGTGTAGTGTCCCGCTTTGGAGTGAGCCCATATTAGTTCATCTTCAACATTCTGTAATCTAACTTGAGTTTCTGTAAGAGCCTGAAGGTAATTATGCCATATTCTATTCCAGTCATCTGGCAAATTCCAGTGAGGATCGGTTAGCGAGGCTTGAGTATGGAAGGTGGTGTTTTGCTGATCCCCAATCTGTCCCAGAACCTTAATGCCTCTGTTGTTTAGGTGCTGGATCAGACCCTTTGGTAGAATATGGGAGTTACCGCTGCCAATCCAAGGATCAATGCCAATCCAGACAGAGTCACCATTGCCAATCTTCCATAATAAGCCTTCCTTGATGATAGACAGAGAATTGAGGATGGCTCACCAGATCACCGATATGCCTTTGTTGTGCCGGGGGGGGCTTCTAATCCAGTCAATAATCGTCATCGACCAAATGTATTTGTGGAGGATGATTTCGGCCCAAAGACTGTCTTGTTTTAATAGGAGACAACTCTGTTTGGCCGCCAAAGCTTGGGAAAATGCTGGAAGAAGTTTAAGGCCCCAGCCCCCCCACTTCTTCGGAGTAGCTATCCTTTTCCAATTTTCCCAGGCAAAAGGTCTGCCCTCTTTGCTACCATTCCAAAGGAATCGACAACAGATTTGTTGAATGCGGTGGAGAATTCCCCGAGGGATCCAGGCAAGTGACATCCAGTACACCGGGGTGGCTTCGAGGACCGATTTAATGAGGATCAGTGTTCCTGCCCTGGATAGGAATTTATGACACCAACAATTTATTCTCTTCTCCACTTTAGTGATAAGCCAGGTCCAGTTTGCAATCTTATACCCATCTGGTTTTAATCTGAAGCCTAGATATTTTAATCCTCCCATCAAATCAGTTGCTTGAAAGGGAAAATTTTGTGAGGCGATCTGCGATTCCTGAATGGTGCATGCAGATAATGAGATGGTAGATTTTTCCCTGTTGATCTCCATACCCGTAGCTCTACAGAACAGATTCAGAATCTCATTCAGAGAGGTCGAATCTCTGACACTGCCATTCAAGAAGATCAAAATATCATCTACAAAGAGTAGATGTGTCAGGTAGAATTGCTCCGTGATTTTAAGACCTTGAAGGCCCCCGCTTCTTTTCTCCAAAATGATAAGTCTGCTTAAACCTTCCATGACCAATAGGAAAAGAAGAGGTGATAACGGGCATCCCTGCCTTATCCCTCTGTCAATGTTGAAAATGGGAGATGCTGAACCATTAATAAGAATGGCAAATGATACAGAGGAGATGCACCCCATGATCCAATTGGTGAACGCTGGGGGGAAACCCAGGTGAGTGATTATCATTTTGATATACAGCCAATTCACTTTGTTAAAGGCCTTTGACAGGTCAATTTTGAGAGTGAGTCCTTTGAGATTTCTAAGTTTGATGGAGTGGAGGGCTTCCTGGGCAGTGCCAATGGCATGCTGAATATGTCTATGGTGGAGGAAGGCAAATTGCTCCTGGGAGATGTGTTTGGATAGAATAGGCTTGATACGGTTGGCTATGATCTTAGAGATGATTTCGTACAGACAATTGCAGAGGGATATAGGCCTAAAATCATTGAAGGAGGATGGTGAGTCAGTCTTGGGGATTAAAGCCAAGTAGGTGAAGTTGATGGGAGGGTGGATGTGACCTGAAGTTCTGCTTTCCTCTATGACAGCGAGCAGGTCTCCACCCAGTAAATCAAGAAATGCCAAATAGAACTCGACTGGCAAGCCATCCAGGCCTGGGCTCTTATCCCTCTTGAACCACTTGAGAGTTCCTTCCAATTCTTCCATAGTGACAGGTTGATTTAAATCCCTTGCCTCTTCCTGATCCACAAATCTTGGAAAATGGCCCGCTAAATTGATGATATCCGAGAGGTTGATGACCGATGGCGCAGTGAATTGCCTCTTGAAGTGAGTGATCCCCATTCTGGAGAGTTGTGGGTGAGTAGATGCCCATCCCTCTGGCTCACCGGGCATCTGCCAAATGGTATTCGTGGCTTTCCTTCCATTTGCATAGTTGTGGAAGAATTTGGTATTGCCATCACCTGCTTGAAGCCAGGTGGCTCTACTTTTCAATCGCCAAATTTTTTCCTGTTCCAGTAGCTTCTTTTTCTTTTGGTTCTCCAACCCAACTAGAAGAGTTTTGGTTTCCTTAGTTAAAAAACCCAGCCCCCGATCATCCGTTAGCTGTGCTATCTTTGCTTCAATATCTACAAGTTGTAGATCTTCTTTCAGCTTCTTTCTCTTAGCCCAATCCTTTGTCAATGTCTTGAGCTCATTTAATCGAAGACAGAAATCCGCAGCCATCCTCTGATCCCGCAGGGGGGGTTGAGCACTCCAATACTCAGTCAGCATGTTGATGAAGTCAGGGTCTTTTAGATGCCCAGCAAAAAATTTGAAGGAGGCACACGGTTTTTTTGTTGGTCCTGTGATCTGTAGAAATATGGGTAGGTGATCAGATGATCCCCCTGTTCCCACCCATTGTCGATAAAGAGGGATATGCCGGATGAGGTCTTCGTGAATCAAAAAATGATCCAATCTACGGCACAGGGCAGCCTCCCCTGTCCGCCTATTGTGCCAGGTGGGCAATTTCTTGTTCATAGGAACATCAACAAAATTGCAGGCTTCCAGTAATACACTCATCTGTTCAGAGATGGGATCAATTTGAGCTTGATGTCCCCAGGATCCTTCCATGCCCAATGAAAAGTTCAGATCCCCCCCAATAATGGTGGTATTAGAGACAATATCATGTTCCAACAGATTTTGCCAAAATTCGATTCTGTTCTGATTAGGGGCGTAAATATTAATCACTTTTAGCTGTAGTCCCAGTTCTCCCACAAAAATGTCCATACCCAAAAAACCCTTCCCGCCCCAGGTGGAAATGAGCTTAACAGTTTTGGGATTTATGCCAATTGCAAGACCCCCCAATCTGCTTATGGCATCCATACCCTGAAATGACCAGCCTGGCATGATAGATTGAAGGGCTCTGGTTATATTGTCTGATGTGCCAAGAGTTTCTTGTAGAAAGAGAATATCACAGACAGTTTCCTTTAACAGTCTCTTTAGAGCCAATTTCTTTTTGGGATTGGCTAGTCCCCGGCAATTGTAGGAGAGCCAAATCATGAGGGACCTTGGCTAATGGGCTCCAAATCTCTAAGCGCCCTTTCAATAGTATGCTGTCGTCCTCTAGTGACGTCCGCCACCGCGATCTTGATAGAAGATTTAATTTTGGATGGTCGGCCTCTGGCTGGTTTATGGAACTTAGACCGTCCCGGGGAGTGGCCCAGACCAAGGTGCAGGTATGAGGTTCGAGGTTTGGAGCGGAGATTATAGGAATGGGAACCAGTTTTAGAGAGGGAGGATGAGAGTGAAGGGGGGGAGGAAAAGTCCCGAAGGGGAGTGGGTGTGGTGGAGAAGGTTGGAGGGGGCAGGGATAAAGAGCAGGGGATAGATGGAATAGTGCAAAATGCAGATGAGAGGGGAGATGAGGATGTATGCAGTATATTTAACATATCATTAGAAATAAGAGTAGTGGATATAGGGAGAGACTCATTACCCGACAGAGAGGTTGCTTCCCCTGCAGATTTTGAGCGAGTCTTGGGAGGAGATGACGACGCTTTTTGCCGGTTCCTTGTCTTCTGTGTCGCATTCACCTCTGCGTCCGTAGGTGTCGCTTCTTGTTCTGGTTCACCCTTGTTCTGCTCTACAAAAGTCGGTTTTTTCATCCCCTTTGAGTTTTTAATAGTCACCGAGGAGTTCAGTGGACAATCCTTGTAAAGGTGACCCACTTTGTGGCATCTCCTACAGCGGAATGGAACTCCTTCATAGTCTAGGAACTGTTTCCGCGAGAAGTGTCTCGTGTGAAGCATGATTTTTTCCTCTAGCCCCGCCCTGGTATCAAGGTGAACCAATATCCTAGCCATAGTCATAATTCCTGTTTTTCAAAAGACTTGTCATATTCCAGATAGGTCCCCATAGCATCTCCGATACGTTTGAAGACCTGTGGTATCCAAAACTGCATCGGTAGACCAGGTAGTCTGATCCAGATGGGTCCAACTCCTAGTTGTTCTCGTTCGGGATCGAAGAGAGGATCCCATCTCTTTAGCAGAACAGGGGCAAGCTCTATATGCCAGTAACGCGATAAGATCCAATCCATGTACTCCTCCCTGTGAAAGCGGAGGGCGGACCATCCCCTAGCCAGCACTCGAATAACAGGGAGTTCTTTCAGCAAAGATCCCCAGATCTCCACAGTCCATTGATGCAATCTCTCCACCGAATAGTTCCTGCCTCAAACCCGACCAACCAGAACTTTTCTCGCCATGTCTAGTGCATCTGCCATTTGTACGTCTTCTCCAAAGGTCAGGTTGATATCAAAGTCCACGGCTCTGAGACACCGACCCTTTTTTACCTTATCCGAGCGTCGCCTAGTAGGGTAATCCTTGAGTAGGGACCTGTACGGTTCAGATGAGCTGTGTTGCGCCGAATGAGAAGGTCTAGGATTAGGTATCGGTGCGCTGAAGTACCCAAAATGTATCGGCGAGAGGGGGTTGAGGCTGCACGAGCCCGGGTGAAAATGAGAAAGCTCAGGGCGCAGATTGAAACACTGACCAACTTGTACTAGGGAGATGGATGGTGGGGGCGAACGCAGGGAGTGCTGAGGGGGAGGTGGAGGGGTCTGCTGCGAGATATAGGGCAAAGGAGAGTCGAAAGACGGGGAAGCCTGAATGTAGGAGCCGAGGATCTGCAGAGTCGCCAGAGAGAGGGGAGGGCATTCTAAGCTCGGGAGGTCCGCCACATCAATAGCTGGGTGCTGTCGTTTTCCAGAAAGTGGTGAATGTTGCTTCTTCAGATCGGCAGCGGTCACCCGACCTGGATTGTGCTGCTAGGGGCCCTCAACCGATGAGGGTTTGCGAACCCAAATTTCCTGCTTTGACATGGGGTCCTCCTCGTAATCCACGAGGTCCTCAAGCACCATCTTGCCGATATATTTTGTCGTTCCGCAAAACCAGGGGGGGCAGACAACTGAACGAAGATGGTAGTGGTGATGGCAGATGAACCGGGGGGCGGCGAAGACCACTGGAAGAGTCACCAAAATGCTGTTGAAATCACTGACAGTCGCGACAATAGAGGGCAGGTTCCATAAAATAATGTACCAAGACAAAAAACCACGGTTAGACCCGCAATGTTAACCGTGTATCCTTGTCCATCACGGGTTCTCTATTGTAAAAGCCGCTGTTCCGCCTCTGAAACCCTAAGGTTCTGCCATGGTTCGTTGGTTCTATTGTTATTTTAAAAGTTTAAGCCATTATTATATCGTCTTTTTTTTTAAATAACTATTTTGTTGAACATCATTTGCTTCATAGATAGCTCTCCTATTTTGTATTATGTGAAAACTTACATGTTCAATACCTTGCCAAATAATTTATATAGCCTTATATGAATTGACGTATACACTCAAAGGACCCTAAACCATGGTGTTTAAAGTTTATGATTGAGCCTAGTATTGAAGCAACATTTAGACAATCTTCCTTGGCCACACAATTTGATTATGTCTTCAATAGTGATAACGAATTGTTTTCACATTCTAAAATATACTCAATTAGTTGGCCCATTTTGGAAATCTAATAATAGCTTCTACATAATAGAGGTATTTCATTTTAAGATTCTGCCTCTTACATCCTATTAAAACAAAAATCTGGCACAGCCAAATGATATAAAGTCCCAAACATCAAGGGGCTAGTTTCATGCAACTCAAGGAGGCTACCCATTGTCACCTTGGCAACTCTTCCTCTCACTTTTGGTTTGTTCTCCAATTTAAAGGGTGATTCTCTATAAGGTAGGGATAACTAAGGCTATAGAGTGAAGGCATAAGGTGATTTAGTGAAGAGTAAGCCTTGACAAAACAAGTAGTTGTAGCAATAGTGGAAGAATGAGTTGAGTGCGAAGGGAAAGATGAAGGAAAGCCCCAAGACCAAGTGCCTAATCATACCTTGGGAAAGTGGAGTAAGATGAGTATAGATCAAAAAGTGTAAATGCATAATGTAAAGCACTAGGTGTTGTGCTTGCCACAAATTGACCTTAACTTGTTATTTTTTATAGAAGGAAATTACCTTTGATGGCTAGAAGTGACATACTTTGCCATGAAAATGTGGTTAGGTCACTCTAGTCAAAGTTGGATTTATTGATTGATAGACTAACATAATAAAAATATAAATAAAAGGTATATCAACTCACATGATCTAAATGAGCATAATTCATGAAATAATCATAACATGTTACAAGGGTTTTGTAATACAAAATAAACATGTGGAAAATATATACAAAAGGAAAGACTCATAAAATTAATATTATGCATTATATCTTTCGTCCAAGTTTGAAGCATATGACATACAAATGAAGTCCAAAGAGAGAGCTCATTAATCCAAAGACTTTCAACAACCATTACAATAGAGAGAAAGCTCCTGGAGTATATTCTCTTAAACAATACAAAATATTTATTACTAGTTAACTCCATGACAATTAACAGAAATAATATAATAATGGAGTAGTTAGATGCCCCTGAATCAATGGTTGACTATGTATATGTGGACACAAACTCTCCAACAAAATTTACCCTCATTTGAAAATAGGAAAATATTATGATGTAGGAATGTCGACCCCACCCCAAAAAAAAATTAGCTCAGGATACTTCCAGAAGGAGCAATGTGGCAACAATTGAGGACATGAATTTCCCTTGATTTTTATGTAATTTTAAATGTTTGGAAGTATCTCAAAAGCTATTGTGGAAGAGGGATGAGATTCCTCACTCTCTTAGTTTTTGTTTCTTTGAATAGATTGTCTGTTAAAATTTTTCGGGTGGCTAGTCAATGAAATATTAGGCCTTATGGTAATCAGGCCCAGAGAGGGCATCTATACATGTAATCATCTTTTCTTTATAAATAAATATTGTGGGTGTGTTCCCAGATCCGTGGCGTAGACATGTAATTTGTTTATTCTTTGTGTGCTTTTATATTCTGCTTGGGTTTGAATCCGTAGTGCCCATTTTACAAGTCCTGTCACGGTTTTATATCCATTGTGCTGTGTGTTATTCGAGGGATGAGCCACAAAGTTTTAATATTGTTTGTGCGAGGAAGCTACAACCCTGAGAGAGGTCAAAGGAGATCTCGGTGGGAAAAAGGACAGAACGCGGGTGCACAGGGTCGAGGAGGTCTTTGGTCGAGCCAGAGGAGCCACAACATAGGTTCCAAAGGAGGGCCAACCATCCCGACCCTCGACTCGGGTGGTCGGGCCCGACGCTAGTCATCTGTCACGAAGAGAATGTAGAAGAGCCCGACCTCTGACCTAAGGCGAAGGCAGGCCAGCCAACAGGTTGGGTTCTCCGCCAAGTCGGGTCTTAGCAAACTTGTGAGAAATGGGAAGAGGGGTTTGACCCCAGGCTACAATCAAACCCGATCCGTGGCATCAAGGGGAATGATGCTGCGAGATTTTGTACATTTGAAGCATGGTTTGGGATCTCATTGTTGTGTCGAATATCGTGAGTCATCGCTGCGGAATTTAAAGATTTCGCGGGCCCATAACCCACAGGCTCTTGAATTGGTGGAGATCGACCAGGGGATGAAATGAAACCCTCTAGAATCAGTAATTCATCCAATGGTACCAGAGCACAGGACGAAGGGGAGGAGTTCCGGAAAGAGAACAAGAAAAGTTCTCAAGAGGTGAGCAGAGGAGAAACTGCCAAGCGAGTGGAGGAAGATCGAAAGGTTCCATAGGTTCCATAGGAAGTGAATCAAGATGCCAAAAGTACGAGTCAGAGGAGGAAAGCCGGGGAGGTGTCGGAAATACGTGTGTGAAAGAAACCGAGATTACGGATAGACGAGATGCAGCGATGTAGACACATGATCAGGAGAACATGAAAATTTTCAAATTTTCAAATGCGTGAGTTTGATGCAGGAACGTCGACCCCAACCCAAATATAAATCAGTTCAAGATGCTTCCTGAAGGAGCAACATGGAAATGGTTGAGGAGGACACAAAATTCCATTGATTTTTATGTAATTTTAAATGTCTGGAAGCCTCTTGAAAAATGAGATTCCTCGCTCTCTTAGGTTTTGTTTCTTTAATAGATTGTTTACAAAAATTGCTCGGGTGACTAGTCAATGAAATATCAAGTTGCATGGCAATCAGGTCCAGGGAGGCCATCTAATTATGTAAGGAGTTGTCTATAATGCGATTTTTTGGAGATTTTGGTGACGGAATTTGATTGAAGAAATTGAGGTTAAATCTTGATTTTTTGCAGTTAAAATGGTTTTTTAATTGCATATTTGGATTCAGCACATGAAAAACCCCTGGACACTTTGATGGTGCAGAAACTAGCTATCAAACTTGTGATTCCAATAAATTGCTGCCAGATTTTGACTGGAAAAACTTTAAAAAATCTCATTATAAAAAACTATATTATGTAATCCTCTTTTGTTTTTTATATATAAATATTGTGTGTTTTCCCAGATCTATGACATAGACATGTAATTCATTTATTCTCTGTATGCTTTTATGTTACTGCTTGGGTTTGATTATGTTGTACATTTTACAAAACTTGTCACAGTTTTATACCCATTGGGCCGTGTTTTATTTGAGGGATGAGCCACGAGGATTTATTGTTATTTGTGTGATGGAGATAGAACCCTGAGAGAGGTCAAAGGAGCTCTCGGTGGGGAAAAGGAGGGCTTTGGTCGGCCAGAGGAGCCGTGACATAAGTTCCAAGTTTAAAGGAGGGCAGACTAGCCTGACCCCCGACTCAGGTGGGGCCTAGTCAGGTGGTTGAGCCCGACACTATTCAGCTGTCACGAAGAGAATGCAGAAGAGCCCGACCTCTGACCTAAGGCGAGCCGGTTAGCAGGTCAGTTCTTTGCAGACTCGTGAGAAATGGGAAGAGCGGTCCGACCCCAGACTACGATAAAAAAATGACCTGTGACATTAAGCGGAATGTCGCTCTTAGATTTTGGTACAGTCGAAGCATGGTTTGGGATCTCATTGTTGCGCCAAAGATCGTGAGCCATTGCTGCAGAGATTAGAGATTTCGTGGGCCCATAACCAACAGGCTCCCAGATTGGAGCCACCAGGGGCTGAAATGAAACCCCTTGGAATCGATAATTCATCGGATTACATCAGAAGTCTCCAAGAGAGGTTGTAACCGGATCCCTCCCTAATAAGTTTACCTCTTTACATGACGTGGTTCTTATACCGTGGGTTTGGGTAATACCAATGGCTGGCAGTATTCGTTCGCTTGGAACAGCTTATTGGACTTTTAACGCGAGATTATGGGCTTCCTACTGTAGTCAGTTTGGTGGCTTGCTTCTCACTTTATTAATAATAATTCAACACGGTGAAGCATAGTTACCAAGTTTGAATACGGATTTGATTGGGTACCGAAATTTTTTTATTATCTATGTAAAATTCAATAAGACAAAATTTGGGAGTATTCATCTTACCATTACTAAAAATTATATATATATATTTTAATAATTTTAAAAAAATCAAAATTAGCAATATTCAAAACTCATACTCTTCAAATTAATTGTTTTCAATCACATTATGGAAGTTGCAAATAAAATTAGATATTAAGATTTGTAAAAGAATTAATCATCAATGGAGGCCAATGGAAGTGAATAAGATGAAATAGGGAAAAAACACTCTTTCTCAGTGAACAAAAAAGAATAACAAATCTTAAACTTTTGTAAAAGAACTAATCATCAATGGAGGCCATAAAAAGGAATAAAATGAAATGGGAGAGAAAGCACTCTTTCTACAAGAACAAAAAATAATAACATATCTTAGACTTCAGGGTGTTCAAATCACTAGATACCAAATGAATCGAAGACTCGTCGTGATGGAGGATCATAAATCTTCTGAGAAGGGGAAGGCTTCGGTAAATTGTTCTTCTAGCACTACGATCTCGACCATAAAGGTCTGGCTTACGAACAAGAACATGCTCTGGTCGTGATGGAGGATAAACAACGATTGACAATTATAAATTGCAACAATATTTAACAAATTTATTTGGTGACCATTCGTGCCGAATTGAATTTTAGCGAATTACTGACTGAATTGAACCGAACCGCTGAATTTCCGAATTCTTCATGCCGATTCGGCCGAATTTGGTAACTACGCTGTGAAGCAGCCTTGAGCTATATATAAATTTATGAACGGATTTGGTTCCTTTGAAACATCCATGATCATGCAAGTGAGATCGTGTTACCCCCTCACTAGCACTTACTTCGGTTGGCTCCAGAGTAACTCCATCAATCTTCTATCTATATAAAGCATCCAGCGTTTGAACAACTACCGTAACCTCCTCGGCCTCAGCAGATCCAAATGGTAACCCTGGGTCCTATACATGCCCTCGTTCTGCTATGACCCCTCGACTCCGAGAGTAGAGTTAGCAGTTAGGGCAAGCCCTAGATATTAAGATCTATATTACCATTCTCTATATTACCAAGTGTTTTTCACTTGGCTCATTTCGTCGCTATCAATAGAACGCTATCAAGTTCAGAGATTACAAGACGTACTGATGAACAACCTAGCGCTTCATTTTTAGTTGCGCTTATGAGTCCGTGGGGATCTATCATAAGACCGCTCGCTAGCTCTTCGGTTCAGACAGGGCTACCTCACTGGCCCGAGCATGCTCTTCACATGCACTGGGATAAATGAACTTGAAAGCCTCTTCACCCCTGATTCGATTTCCATACTGTTCGCTTCTAGTGAGTTTCTATATTATTATTCTCTTGGTCAAACCGAAAAAAGTCAAAATTTGATTGGGCTAGCTAGAAAGGCATGTCAATTCTTTCTTCCACCTTCTGCCGGCTTCACCCTCGCTAACACCAATTCTAACTTCGTATCCAAAAGCAAGTTATCTTAAGACAAGAAAGAAGGTTACTTCCATCGCTCGCCACAAAATTCCATATTTCTCTTGGTACAACTCATCTTTGACTTTATCGCATCATCGATTTAGATCAACTTCCAAGTATCGCAAGCCTCCTTGGAGGGGTAGAAATCCCATATCCATTTTGTTCCACCCAGGTGGCCTCTTTTAGAAAATTCTAGATTCACCAACCAAAGGTAATTTGGCTTATACTTCCATCTCTGTACGATCGTTTGATCTGGTGAAAGCGTTGGGTATTCACCAGTTTGGTTTACTTTATAAGAAGAATCTTTTCCAGGTTAAGCGGATCCCAATGGGTAATCCTCTTATAGGTGACCCTCTTCTATATACTATCACCGATTCACCAGCGTTCCCTTAGGCACTCCGTTTCACCATCCATATGCATACTCCTTATTTGGTGTTTGCCCCACCTTTTAGGGTTTCGAAGCCGCCGCTCTTCAACCAAATTTAGTAGCACCTCTTTCATTGGAAGCTAAGCCATATCTACAGTGGCATCTTCCTTTCCAACATCCACTACTTTGAATGAGGTTCTGGATAATAGTAATAAGTGTTAGCTGAAGCCACCTCCTACAGGGTTTAAGTCAGGAGTTTCACACTATCTATTCGCACATCCTGGATCCAAAAATAGCTTCCAAGGCGCCGATATAGACACCAACCATCCAGGCCAATAAGAAATTAAGACTAGAAAAAGATTAGTTAGTACAGGCCACCCCTGATAATGTGAATGCCACCCCTGATAATGTGAATGTAGCTGGTGCTCATATATATATATATATATATATATATATAATAATGCATCCCAATGAGACAAAAAGATTTGCACACCCTTACTATTATCAGAATTGTATGTTGTTTCTCGTATTCTCTATATTGATAAGGAGGTTGGATATTTAATCCTCTAAGGGTTAGTGTGGACGCTGAATAGTTAAAAGAGTCTTGATAAAAGAGTCTTATAAGGATGTTGGATACCTAATCCTCTCTTTCATCTTCTGTTGCTACCATGTGTGTGTTTAACATGGTATCAGAGCAGACTTATTCCTGGCCTGCATAATTACTTTGAGCCATTTGTTTTATGGACTTTCTGTGCAGGTCATTTCTGCCATTAGTTCTGCATTTCACGAATATTTTCTCAGCTAAATTTTGACTGCAACCTCTATCATTTCTCCAGCGCCATTTTTGACATCCTCTTTAATTGGTAACTCCTATTCTGCCTATTCTCCAGCGCCATTTTTGGCATCCCTCTTTAATTGGTAACTCCTATTCTGCCTATTCTACCTATGTTTTGAATCCTATGCAGATTGACATCTCTCTCACTATTATTCCGCTGATTCTAGCTAGCCTGGCAGCGCTTTCCATTGGTCTGACAGTTTCATTAGCAGAACCATACCTCCCATCCGAGAATACACATCCGTGGTATTGCTGCTTAGCATTCCGTGGCAACGCTGTTTGGCATTCCGTGGTGTCGCTGCTTCCATACATGACTCCAAATGCTGGCCTCTGTCCAAACACTGTGTAATGCTCCCACAGGCATACGCTGGTTTTCCTTACTCATTGTGCTAACCCACTACAGTGCTTTGCTGCTGAGGTTGAACCACAAATGTTGAGAACTGTGTCCGAACACTGCCACAGTGCGTAGGAGGAAGGAAGGTCGAGATTTGGGCGACTTTGGTGTGGCTCTTGCGACAGGTGGAGGAACATTAAACACAACGCCATCACCTGTCCACGCATATTACGTTGAACGCTTGGTCTCCACAGTTGGCATCAAAACATTTATTGGTGCCGCTGATGTATTTCTGAGTCAAGTCCTTTCTCATTGATTTTCTTGAGCTGATAAGAATTATAGATAACATTATCAACAAAGTGCAATAACTCAGCACCGTATTCTAGTGGGCTAGAGGAAACCCTAAAAAAATTGAAGACCCTCTCTCCCGTAGCCATAGTCATCCATGATAACCTGACACTCGAAATCTCAGGCAAGATTATGTACTTCGAGAGTGGCTCTAAGCGATTTCTTCAGTTGAGAAAAAGAACCTAACACTCGAATGACTTTGGTGGAGGTAACTTCTCTTCTATAATTGGGTGGGATACTACTCGAAAGAAAAGTACATCAGAAACTAGATATAATGTACAAATGAATATCCTTTATCAGAAACAGTTTCTGCCTTCGGATTAGTGTGAAGTCTCGGAGACAAGCAGCTAGGCTTGTCCACATATTAATATTCAAACGTGTCCGAGAACATTGGATACTCTTCTATTTATCATGCGTCATGTACTGAAACACATCAACTAATTTCTGAGTCAATTTCGGAGATGATGTCTCTCCACAAATTATATATCCAGAAAAAAATTCTAGTGGCTGAAGTTGCCCATTAAATTCTACCAAGGTTCATGCCGAATTATTCAGTTTATGAGAGGGCCAATTTGAAATTGGAAGGCGCATTCTTGTGCGTAATTCTTCTTTTTGGCCAAACATCCTCAATTTGAAACTGAGTTTAACATTAGATGGTTCACATTCATAGTTATGGAAAAAGACAAATCTTATTGCATCTGTCAGAGGCCACTTCAGGAAGCCAAGATTCATTACTAAAAAAAAACTGTGGGAAGATTTATCATTTGGGCACGAGTTCTGCATAGAAATTGTCCATTGAACGTACACATATGTATCCTCCTTGTTGTGCTTGTAAGGCAAAACCAGGACTTCCTTAGTCTTCAAGCCAATCCAAGTGATCGTGAAGCTTAGGCAAATTGGGGAAAATCCCTTTCAATTATTTTTTCAAGAGCTGCAATGTATGTGTCTTCATCTAATACAGTTTCGGGATTTTTCCTCTTCTTAGGAGCTGGAGGCCCCATGAGCAAAGCCTTTTTTCGATCATTAGAGGATTTATTAAGACTTGAGGGCATAGGGCATAGGCACAGGCGAGGGTGAGGGCGAGGGAGGCCCTCTTTGACAATTTAGCTGCAAAGACGAGCTTGAAGGCATCTTTTGAGCAGGATATATAATTCTATTTTTTTTGGATACAAATTTAAAGAGCAGCGATTTTGAGAAGCTAAGACAGTGATCAAATTGTTTGTGTTTGCATCGGTGTTAGTTTTAACAACGTGATTTGAGGGTTTGGTCTTTTCGCTACAAGACATCGCCTCATCGCTACATATTTTGACTCTAGACTTATATCAAAGACATCGCCTCATCGCTACATATTTTGACAGTCTAGAGACTTATATCAAAGCTAGTCTATTAATGAATTGGTGTTTAATATATGTACCATTGAGAAGTTAAAAAAAACCCTCATTTCATAAGTTTGAGTGGTTAAGAAAATGGCCAGAATAACTGAGTTATTAGAATTGCTAAATACTTTAATCCACTCCAATTTTCATGATACAATTGAAATTGGCAAAATCACTCTCACAGATATTTAAATATGCTTACAAGATGCACATGAAAAGATTGAATTTTCGCAGCTAGAATCTCAGTTCCAGTAAGATGAATTAAAACAACTCAGTTGTCATTTTGAACCTGTTTTTTTTTAGAAGATTGAAACAACAACCCATCAGCAGCAAGTCAATAATGTTACAGTTCATTCAAATTTAGTACCCAATGATGCAGTAGTTGTACATGCAGATGCAGAAGTTCAATTTGCACTTCCCAAGCCCATCATCAGATCTTGGGAAGAGCTTGTTAGCAACAAGCATAGAACTGGTCTTGGATATGACAAGGACGTGTCCTTTCATATTCCAGATTACTCAAAGCCCATCCAGTTTCAGAGTGTTGGATTCCTTCATGACAGTTCACCTTCAACCGTTCCAGATTTTGCCCCTCCTCCACAACAATAACAACAACAACAACAACTGATTGTGAAATGCCAACACTGTGACCAAGTTGGCCATATGAAAGATCACTGTTTTGATCTTCATCCATGTAAGCACTGTCATAAAACCACTCATTCTTCAAACAGATGCTTCAAAAACAAATCTCCTGCAAGAACAAAGATTCATCTTGGATGGATCGCTTCTTGGCAATGGGCATCATCAGCCAAAAAGATATTTCAGTTACATGTCAGAACTTGTTCTAGAGTATTGAACAGTCTTGCAGTTGAGTTTTCTCCATCATCTCACCTTGTATCGGACAGGGGGGGGAAATGATGGTCATCTACAAGCTTCAAAGCCACATCAAGTGAGCCTGATCCACAACCTGCCATACCAGATTCAGAGTTGTAGCCAGAGACAAAGATGCCCCTGAGCATGCCTTCAGTTTGTGACACCTCTTCAAAGAATTGGGACACTTCCTCTAGTAGAAGACTTCAACTTCTTGCCAATTTTGGAAGAGTTCTAGGAATTGCATTAAGCATTCCAGAGTTGTTGGTCATCCTTAAAACATCACAAGTTGAGACTTCCCTTTTCCGGTTGAAGTTCTCCCTTTTATGCGGGGTGAGACTTTCCTTTCATGGTTGAAGGTTTCCCTCTTCAAAACATCAGAAACAATTCCTCTAGCAGAAGACTTGAGCTTCATGCCAAACTTGGAAGAGTTTTGGGAATTGCACTAAGCGTTCCAGTGTTGGTGGTCATCCTTAAACCACCACCCTTTATACCAACATTTCAGAGAGCACATTCAGCCTAGTGCTGCCATGCATTTTTGCACATTTTGTATTATAACTCTCTTCTTGGACTCATACATAACCCTTTGGATTAAGGGGGGGAATGTTGGACACCTAATCCTCTAAAGGTTAGTGTGGAAGCTAAACAACCAAAAGAGTCCAAAAGACCACTTGGAATATGAATCCAAGGGTCATAAAAATGTACTATAAATGTATATCATTTGTTAATAATAGATGTATTCTCTTGATTATTGTTCATCTTCTGTTGCTGCCATGTGTATGTTTAACAAAGGAGCTGTTTATTTCTCATTCTTTCTATATGTAATTACGCTGTAGTAGACTTAGCTACTATTATATATGTCATTACACTATCGAATAATTGATCAAATAATTGATTGGTGTGTTAAGCAGGCTCCACATTTATCAAATCCTAATCATTCTAAAGCAGACCTAGATTTGAACATCCTAATTCATTCGGAAAGTGAATTGAAATACTAACTAAACTAATTGGTTGGAAGGACCGAAAGCCTAACGAGGTGACCATAAATAGGACTCATAGAAGGATTAGAATCAATCAAGAGGATCGGAAAGAGGACCAGAATCTTGGCAAGCACCCAAGAAACCTTGGCAATCCTGTGGCAATCCTTTCAACCACCCATAAACCACCCAACCTGCCTGGCCGGGCCGAGAAGAAATTCTCGTGCTGTGTTGATGAGGAGGAGAACG
>APFE031667174.1:81629-102395 GCA_000404065.3 Pinus taeda
TCCCTTCTCTAAATAAGAGGAAATTAGCTCATTTTCTGTACGATAAGAAAGAATACAATAAGTAAGGTGCAAGTTCCTTCCTTTCCTTATATCATCTACATATCTAGCCTATCTTGCCTATCTTTCCTATCCATCTATCCATCTCGCTTGCCTAGCTGCCGTCCCTGTGTAACGTCGTCGTATTGTGGACTGTATTTGTAGTGATTTGTAAGGTGCCTACCGAGTTCGTAGGTGCTGCTGTAGAAAGAGGCACTGCTGCAGAAAGAGGTGCTATTTGGGGTAAGGGTACAAGAGATATGCCTAAACAATTTGTTAGTTCAACACCCCCATACCCACCTCAACCATTTCCCATATGTTAAAGTCACTAGTTGCATGAATACATGCACATTCTTAGTGCTAGAAACGCACATGCATTTTTGGAATGCACACACATTGTTGGCACTAAAAATGGACACAAAATTTTTTATTTTAAATTTTTCGTGGTGAGAATTCTATGTTCATGGTGACTTGGTTTCTTCAGATATAGTTTTGGGATCACAAAGTGGATTGTGTAGATTCTAAATATATAATTAAAAAAATATTAATAGTATCTACTATTTTTAATGCATTTTTTTCTTGACATATATCAAAATATTAAATACATCCCTTGTCTATTTCCACTATAACTTTTTGGGGTCTTAACCATTTGGAAAAAAATTATATGGCCATAGAGGACATTAAGGTCTACAATATAAAAAGTAAAAATGAATGTTTTATAATGGTAACACCCTTTTAGGTTGCACTAATTGAAAGCCCTATAATTTCAAGGATGTAATGAATTTCATAATTAAAAATATATATATATATAAAATTGATATTATAAAATTTGGGAAAATAGCTATGCACAAAGGCAATATGTTCTCTACAACTCTATAAGTTCTTGTAGTGAGACTCCATCATTTAGACACTCAAATGTTGCACTAATGGAAACATATGCATTATATTTTGTATGCTGGAAGATACTATACCAATGTTAGGAACTTCAAAATTCACATTCATTATATACAATTTCTATAAATAATAATAATATAGTATAAATTCAACCGATTTTCCTACATTTCATTTTTTTACACCATCTTCAACTTCATTGTGTAAGTACCTCTAATTATTCCTCCAAGTTAACATATTTTTGTTTTTCTAGGTTTTCATTACCGCTAACCCACCATGAAATACCATCATTAGCTTGCACACACCCATAGGAGACTTCTAATATACCTTATCATATGTGGAAGTGAAGTTTTATATACAAGTGTTGTCTAATGCAGTCCTACAAAACGGGGGACCAATAAGGCTTATGGGGATGTCCACCCAAGAGAACTGCTTGTATTTATTATGTGTGTTTTCCCTATATCAAATATTTACAAGTTGAATGATAAAGCACAATGTTATTATAGGTATTGAAATATGTCCCTAGCTTGAAAATTTGTTATAAAGTATGGGCTCAAGAAAGTGCTATGATACAACTTATGGTGTTTTTAATAGTAAATTGGAAGATGCATAATAGAAACAATAGATTTTACCTAGATTTAATTGTAAAAATGATATATTGCAACCACAATAACCAAATAAAGAACTAAAATACCATAAAATGTTACACCTTTATTAATGAAAACAATATTCACTTATTGTTTTAGGAGGGAAGCTCCAATTGAGAAACACATCAATTACAATATATTTCACAAACTTCTCATTGCATTGTTTCTACTTCGTTATGTAATACAACCTACCTCCTACAAATAGGTAATGGAACCTTATAATAAGGCTTCTTATAATTATTACATTTACATTACTACATAGCCCTTACTTACTAGAAATGACCTCAAACATAAGAACCTATCAATCTACTTTGGAGGTTAAAGTACGACCCTAACATAATGCCACATAAATATTTTCAATTAACCAAAAGATTTCAATGCCATATGTTTTTGTATATTAAAATAAAAAATGATGCATATAGTATTTTAATTAGTCGAAGAGTTTTTCTACACATGTTCAAAGAGTTTTTCCATAATTTTCATGGAACCATTTTCACAAATCTAATAAAATATCTCATTATATTCATTACTTCTTCCCCACACCATTTGTTTTCAACATAATTGGTATTGCATCCTTACTTCTAACTTTTTTTCTTTTTTTCTTTTCTTCATCTTATTCTTTCATTTTTTATTTTTTGTTAGGTAATGTGAGTCATGAGATGAATGGCATCCACAACCAATGACTTGAATAGTTGCGACTTAGAGGCATCTAAGCCATCAAAATCACCCAGGGATGGCACCTAACCTAAGCCACACTAAACCTTATCATGGAAACATTTTTGCCCACGAAGTTTTGAACTAGCTACCTTTTCACGATGAAGTTCCTTACTAAAACATCTTATCACTATCTCCTCTACACCCCATGGGTGCATCCTTCTAAATTTACTTAAGTCAATCATATTCATTAAATATATGACATGTTCTTGTGAAGTCCGTCCACACTAAAATGCTTCATGATATTCAAATTTATTTCACATGGTTAAGTGAAATCGCATCAACATAATAATACCTCATATACCACAAAATCACTTCCAAACATTATATTTTTGAAAACTATATGTTTCTAGTGAGCTATTGCCTTAGAGGTCATAATGCTATGTTGATAAAAGGGAGAATAAAATAAAAATGGTCAAAATACATTTTGGAAATTAAAATGCAAAAATATATACTATAAATTGATATAGTTTATGTATAAAAGAAATATAAAAACATATAGAAGCATACATACTCTACTCCTATTTTGATTTGAACCCATGACCAGAAATACATGCTTTTGACCATTAGCTTATATACTCCTCATACACATGAGAGTAAAACATATTGATAAATAAACAATAAAATAAAAAAAACATTAAAATTTAAAATTAAAATACAAAAATTATATAAAATAAAATATATATCAATTAAAAAAATATATATAAAACATTCAATATTTTTACTCTTAACCATTAAGCATGTATACCCACACAATAAAACATATTTGATAAAATGTACAACAAAATAAAAATAAACACTTCAATCTAAAGTTAAAAGGCAAAAAAAAATATAAAATAAACTAATATAATCCATATATAAAATAAAAATAAATAAATATGAAGCATTCAATATTTTTGAATATGTAATAAATTCCAATATAATTGGAAGAAAATTAAAAAAAATGCATTTTGATAAATATATTTAATAAGCTAATTTTGTAATTATTTAAAGGAAAGTTATATTCCACAGATACATAACAAATTTAATTTTAATTTAATATTAATTTTATTAAATGAAATATTGAATATAAAATTAAAATTTGAAAGCATTTTTTTTAATAGCTGATAGGATGGTTTACTTACAACCATTGTTTTTGCCATGGTTTAGTTATCTCTTTTTAAGGTGGTCAACTTATGTAGTTTCACTTGTGAGAGATGGAAACCACTTATAATGAACTCAAAACATAGAGATGTGATAATTGTATTTGATATTTTAATATTTTAAAGCAGTACCAAATTAAATTCACAAAAAGAGTTTAAGTGATCTTAGTGACACAATCTAAAAATCTAAATAATTCTTTTGGTGTGTATGCATGTTCACATAAGAAAACAATCTCTATCTTTAAACTTATAATATTTATTTATTTATTTATTAATATTTATTTAATATTTTATTTTTATTTTATTTTAATATTCAAATTGTTTTAAATCTTTTTATTTCTTTTTAATTACATCAGAATGGAAATTTTTTTTCTATTATCACTAATTTTTTGTGTGATATATACTTTTTTTAATGTAATATATATATTTTCATGTGATTTTTTTTTTTTTTTATTTTTTTTTTTTATTTTTTTTTTTTTTAACAATAGTAAAATATTCAAACTATGATTTAAAAATATAAACATAATATAAATAAAAACATTATTAATAGTACATTTTCTTTTGTGAATGGAAAGCTATTAGTAACACTAACAAATTTAGAAAGTTGGCCTTAAAAACAAAAGTTCCGACGCAAAATCATTTCCAAGGCATATGAAAAAAAGCTCATGCACAAATGCAACCAAGGATTATAAGGCAAAGGAATGCTTAATTTCTCAGAAAGGGTAGGGCTTAGAATACGCTATTTGAATTTTGTAAACAAAGTTAGATGGATTCACTGAACCATTCCATGAGTAGTCTACCAATATAGGGAGCAGGAGATCACTTTACTTTTTGGGTGAAAATTTTAATGCAAGAGTATTTTTCCTGGGAACATCGAGTCCCCGAAATAAAAGAATTCGTTCGATCTCTTTCTCCTAGGTAGTATTGGCAAGAATTTGATAATAGTAGTGGAAACCTTGATATTTTGATATATTTATTTGATTCTTCACACAGAGCCCCTTTAGCATTCAATCCACTAAATCGTCCATTCGTTCAGCGTACAAAGGCAGCCTTCCGCAGCTAGGGTTAATCTCTAGTTGGCCGTCACCAAACACAGCTCCTCTTAAGGTGGCTGCGTCTGGGCATGTTGTAAAAAGGTGGGATAATCTTAATGTTCCACTCCGTGCCTTGGTATATGTCCTTATGCCAAAATACTACTCTTCATTTTGATTCACCAAACCTACAACTAGGGGTGGGATTAGGAGAAATCCTCGTACAAATCCAAAGGTACAAAATGGGTACATGCTAGCATTAGACAAGATGGTCCCTAACAAGGAGGAGTGTGCTAGAATGTGTGAAGAATTAGGAAAATACTTCAGTCAAATTGGAATTTTTGGTACTTTACACGCAATGATGATACAAATAGATTGAATCTTGTTGAATGGTGGAACATGTATGGCTCTTGAGGATCTTTGGTGAAATTGGCAATTAAAATTCTTTTATAGGTGGCTAATACTTCTTATACAGAGAGGTGTTGGAGCACTTATAACTTCTTCCAAAATGTCAAAAGAAACCACCTCAATGAAAACTCGGAAAAACACTTGGTTTATGTACACAAAAACTTGAGGTCGTTAACACATTTATGTGAGCAAGCTCGGTTTGATAGAGTATATATCACTTGGGACAACAAACCGAAGGAGGACAATTCGGAGATGGAGCCTTACATTTAGAATAGATGGAAGTATAACTTTTGGATGATGAGGATGACAATCATCAAGTAGCAGCAATAGCATCAATAACAATGCCACACCCATCCACTAGTAGTGTTGAAGTTGCACTAGCTTTGTTGCCACCTCCGTCTGCAACATTACGTGGAATTCATGTCTTCTCTGGTTCTGGATGTGGTTAGACGATGTGGGAGGAGATTCCCATTATTCATAGATCACGAGAAAAAAAATTAGAAGTTTCTCATGGCATGAATAAATATAAGTAGATAGTACATTTAACTGTCTTTTCTAGTTTCTAGTACTTTTTATAACTATTGACCTTTTAATATTTATTATGGTATATTTTGTAAACAATATATGACAGTTTAAGTTTGAAGTTTGAAGTTGACAATTATAACTCATTGGTAGTGAATTATGAATATGATGGTTCATGAAACATTTCATTTCATGATTGATATTCTTTGTTATAGATTGGTAATGGTTGCAAGCACAGCTTTAGTGATGACAAATGTTATATATTGAATTTTGAAACTTTAACACTTTAAGGTTGATGAGAATCGTGGACATGTGGTTGATGAAGATTATCACTACGAGATGATTGATCTTATATGGTTTAATCCATGTTTTTATGCTTTTCATATCTAATTCACTGTTCTGCATGCTTTTGTTGACATATATGCATAAAAAATATAAAAATATATTATATAAAAAACGCTCCCAACCCGAAAGCTTTTGAAAATTCTCTCTCTCACTCTCGCTCCCTCTTCCAAGCAGCCTTGCATTGACAACCTACAAATTCAAATATGAACCATTTATTGAGCTAACAAGTAGATAAAGACCAGTAGATCCAAATGAATTTCCCTACAGAACACATCAAAAGAATGAATCTGGTGTACTCACCGCATGATAGATAAATGAATGCAATAGAATGAATACACTATATAGTAGTGAATGCATAATAACCTCAACAACTATTACCTATTAAGATACATTCTATGAGGTTTATATCACCTAACCACCAACCAATCATAGTGCAACTACACGTTTTTTATTTAAATTATATATCAATAAAAACATTACCAAACCATATCAATGTTGGTTGCATTAAATAACTTCTCATAAAATAACTAACAAGTTCAAGAATTAAAGTGATTGCTATATGTCCTCTTGTGACGAAATAACAATTTCGCTTAAATTGTGATTATTATGTATTTCTATATATCTCCCCTAAGAGGAGCATGCGAGTTTCCCTTGCTCAAGTTATATTTTAGAATTATGAATGTCCTCCATTTCAAATATATGCATAAAAGAGAATAATAGTTTCCATAGCTTGAATTGTATTTGAGAATGATTAAAGTTCTATGTGTTATAGATTTAGTAAACTATCCAAATATAGATTGCATAAACCTGTGAATCAAGATCATGAACTTTCCCAATTTATTTGTATTTAAATAATTAATTTCATTTAACTTTATAGAACTCATCAATATATTATATACTTTTATATCTTTTAATTTACAAATTTTTAAAAATAAACAAATTTTTTTTTTTTTGACAGAAACGGTTAGTTTGATATATTGATTCTCGGCAGAAATGCCTCATTTCAGGATACAATAAGATAGGCAGAGCTCATATTTCTCCTCGGAAAGGAACCAGATGGCTTCCCCCTAGTGACCCTGCAAATTTTGCAAACTATATTTCTAGTGATCTTCTCTATTTTTCCTTATTTACAGATACAAACAAACTGCCCCAATAAAAGACAGTAAAACATTTTAAACTAACAGTTAAGGGATGGGATCCCAACCTTCATCTTCGTCTCTTAGAAGGACTCCGAGTGGGAGGAGAACCACTTTGTTGGCTTCATCATCAGCTTCTTTATTGTTGTCTCTCTTTACATGAAGGAATTCTAGGTTTTGAAAGGAATTTATCAGGGATTTGGTTCTGCTCATCAATCTTGATAGCCTTAGATTAGAAGGAGAAGAATTGTCCATGATGGTCTTTATGATAGACTGGGAGTCCCCAAATACAATTGCCTCTTTGATACCCAGAGAGATGAGATGCTTGAGACCTTGAAGAAGAGCCAGAGCTTCGGCTTGAATGCTTGTAGTGAAGCCCACTCCCCAGACATATCTTAATTCAGTTCTGCCCTCTGCACTTTTGACAACTCCACCTGCACCGGATATACTAGGATTACCTTTTGCTGCCCCGTCAAAAAAGAGAGCGTTTCTTTCCTTCTTGATGCAAAACTCAGAGAAGTCTACAGCCTCAAGGCGAATTTGCCATTTTTTTAGAGAAGAGGGATGTCTAGCAAAATCAATGAATTGGAGGTCAAGATAAGCGCCCCATACAACTTCTTGACCGCTTAGATCTGCCCCATCAATCTGATCTCCCAAACAGTCTCTTAGATGGCTTTTGATTTTACCCAGATAATCTTGAGGTCGCTCTTCTTGTCTCTAAATATCCTTTGATTTCATTCTAGCCATATATGCCAGCAGATTAATTTGGGGAGGGCGAGCTAGGCTGCTTTGATGTGGGTGTTCTGAGGAGAGCCACCTGGGTACCTTAACTTCCAGTTTGAAAACAAATCGGAGTAGTGGTTAGGAAGGGTGAAGTCTACGCTCCACGGTCTTAAGGCTTCTTTCCATAGGTCAGTAGAAAACTTACAGTGAAGCATTAGATGGGAGGCGTTTTCTTCATCAACCCCACATAGTGAGCATCGGGATGGCCCTATGTAGCCTCTTCTTCGAAGCCTGTCATCCGTCAAGATTCTTTGATGGCAAAGAAGCCAGCATAAAGAATCTATTTTAGGAATCGTTGTTCGAGACCAAATGCCTTGCCAGGGCTTCAGATTGGGGGGAACATGAGGTTGCAGAGAGAGCTGTCTATATCCTTGCGCGACTGTGTAGCGCCTAGGGGTCGGACCCCATCCCCGGGTATCAAATTTCCTGTTGTTCATTGGAGCTTTGCCTGTTAAGAAGGATCGGACGATGTCGTAGTCACTGGAAAGATTCTGAGGCACCTCAAGATTAATCCAACTCTTCCATTCGCTGTTCTCCCAGTGAGATATGTCCCACAGAGTCTTGAGACCCACTCTGTCCATCCATTCTCTCAATAGAACCAGAGAGCGATCTTCATACAGGGGATCACTGCCCATGATATGATCATCCCAGATTTTGATGCGCTTGCCATTTCCAGGGATCCAGTGCGCATGGAGGTTAATCAAGGAAAAGGCTTTGGCGCACAATTTATGAACCATCGTTCCAGATATTGGTTTGGGATTGTCCAGGCAACGCATTCTCTGCCCACAAAAGTATTTTTTCCACAACGCTAGCTGAGCCCAACCTAGATTTGGGGCAATTATCCTCCATAGTAACTTTACACCCAATGCGATGTTTTGTTTACTGATGTTCTTGAAATTAGACCACCTTCCATTCTGGGCAATGAGATTATGTCCCAATTTAATAGAGGAATTTTTTTCTCATTTTCTTTGCTGCCTTTCCAGAAGAAATTCCTTATGTAATCCTCCATTTTCCTCATGATTCCAATAGGTGCCATCATGACTGCAGATTGGTATATGGGAAGACTGTTCAAAACGGCTTTGACAAGCATTGTCTTGCCAACCAGATTGAGCCAATTGAAGCCCCAGGAGTTGATTTTGAGCTTAAATTTTTCCAACAAAGGCAACCAATCTCTGCTGAGGGCCCTTTTTTGGAAAACAGGGAGCCCCAAGTACTTGAAAGAGGACCATGAAGAGGAGGCTGCAAGCCAAAACAACTGGAGATAGCTTGAAGGGATCTGGCAGAGGAATTCCAACAGTAGATGTGACATTTACCATTGTTGAGTTTGCTTCCCAAGTCTTCATAGTAAGCATCCACCACATCTTTGAAATGTTTAGCCGTGGTCAAGGAGGCAACACCTAGTAGAAGGGAGTCATCCGCAAATAGCGCATGATTTATATTTTTGACACCTCTTGCGATGTTCAATTCCATTATTTCTTGATCAGTCTGCTTTTTGTTTAGGAGGAAGCTAAGAACAGAAGCTTGGAGGACAAAGAGCAAGGGGGAGAGGGGAAGCTTGATCAGTCTCAGCCCTCTAGAGGCTTTGAAGAAGTCAATAGCCCTCCCATTCACCAAAGGGGCAATCCAGGGCTCACTAATGCATGCCTTGATCCAGTTGATAAATTTGAGACCAAAACCAAATTTGTGGAGGACATCGAACATGAATCTGTGTCTCACCCTGTCAAAGGCGCTTTCAAGGTCTAGTTTGATAACCATTCCTTTCTCTTTCCTGTTCAAGCTTGAGTGAATCGCCTCTTGGACCAGGATAAAATTGTCCACAACTGTCTTCCCTGAATAAAACCTCCCTGGTTCTCAGGTATGATGTCAGGAAGGATGATTTTCAGTCTGTTTGCAATCACTTTTGTTATCAGCTTATAGCCTATATTGCAAAGGGAAATAGGGCGAAATCTGGTGAACGAGTTGGCGCCTTTTTCCTTAGGGATAAGGGCTAGGAAAGCAGAGTTGTGCTTCCCCCGATTTTCTGACAAGCTTGAGATTTTTAGACCATTCTGCATAAATCTTTTTCCACAATCTGCCAACAGTTTTGCAAGAATATGGCAGTAAAGCCATCTGGGCCGGGGGATTTATCTGGCTCCATTGCAAAGAGAGTAGTTTTTATTTCATTGTTGGTGACTTCTGCTTCCAAAAGCTGATTCTTTCTGATAGTAATCAGAGAGGGTACCTCGTCCACTAAAGTTGATGCATGCCCCAGACCCTCTTCTTCATTATATAGGTTTTTGAAGTGGAGGAAGGCAACCTTTTTTATACTTTGTATGTCTCTGTGATTTATATTCTCTTCCTTGATTTCTGAGATGGAGTTGAAACTTTTCCAGGTTGGGCTTGCTTGTGGAAGAAGGAGGAATTCCTATCTCCAGCCTTGAGCCAGAGCCTGCGGGATTTAATCCTCCAATACTCTTCCTCGGCTAGACTTGCCTTGAGAAATTTTTCCTGAAGGTCAGCTTCCTTGTCTAGAGTTTCTTTTGTGATCTCTTCATTTTCCGAATTCAGGTGATGAATCTCAAGACATTCTTGGATATTTTTCCTTTCCACTGCTGGGTTAGAAAGGGATCTTACCCAAGATTTCAATGTAGCTTTCACTCTCCTGAGCTTTTCCTCCCAAAGAAAGAAGGCAAATCCATTGACTGGTTGCTTCCACGTATCTTTTACTAATTGCATAAAGGACTATTCTTTAACCCAAAGGGGACTAAATTTAAAAGGAATAGGACCTTAATCCATATGAGCCAACAGATCAAGTTTAATGGGTCTATGAGCTGAGACACTGCATGGGAGGATATGCATTCTAGATTCTAATCCAAGAAGAAGGAAAGTACTTTGAACAAAAAAGCGATCTAACCTTGCGGCGATGTGTCCCGGGCCGAGTCTTTTATTGGAACAGGTATATTTTCCCAACGAGGGATTTATGTCAATCAAGTCCCAATCCTGAAGCAGGTCCTCTACCCATTCTCGAGCCGGATCTCTTACAACGATTCCTCCTCGCTTTTCAGCCAGAGAAAGGTAAGATTAAGGTCCCCTGCAATGGTGATATTCACTAAATCTTCCGTTTCTGCCATGCTTTTGATGGATTCCCAACAACTCTTTTTCTCACCTGCACTGGCTGGAACATACACATTGAAGAGACAGAGAGTCTCATCTGAATCTACGTGTTGCAGCTTAGAGAGCAGCCAATGGGTGTTAGCGACCTCTTTGATCTTTGAAAATTTGTTTGCGTTCCATAGGGTGCCCAGGCCTCCTGATGCACCACGAGCTGAAACAGCGTGCCCTTCACTTCTCTTCCAAAATTTTGTGGCGATATGGAGGAAGGCCTTGTCCTCCATTTTAGTCTCTTGGATAAGGAGTATATCAGGAGATTCGGTTCTTGTCAGGCTTTTGACGGCTTCTTCTTTTATTCTGCTCCCCATACCCCTACAGTTCCAGGAGACAATCTTCATCACTTGATTTTTGAATTTGAGAGCTCCTTTAGAGCTCTAGGACTAATTTCTGGTCGTCTTCGAAGTTTTTGCCAAGATTTTCTCGAGGGTTGGTTGGCTTCCTTGAAGTTTGTCTTTATAAGTCTCCTGGTCTCTTTTTCACGGGCAGATTTTGGGCCTCTCAACGATCTTCTAACCGAGGTTTGCGAATCCCCTATTTCACCTTCTTCTTCTGAATCCTCAGATCCTTGTGCTTCCTCAGCCTCTTCTGTGGGTATCTCTTTCGGTTTGTCTGTATTAGCTTCAACTTGCTTTGCTCCCGAGGGGGGCTCTTTGTGGAGCGATACTTCATTCTGCATCTCTATTTCTTTAGGATCTTCTGTTGCTGAGCTTAACAACATGTATTTGTTTCCTTGTTCTTCCATGGGGGGTGTTTTAAGCCCAGAGCCTGCCCGGGGGACTTTGCCATTTTTATTTCCGGTTCTAGGGGTTTTGTGAGTGGATTTGGTCCTTTTGACCTAAGTTTATCCTTCCTCCTTGCCTTTCTCCCCTTCACTATTCTTTGGGAAGCCTCTAGCAAAATGGCCGTAGACATGGCATTTTCTTCACTTGAACGGAAGTTGCTCATAGTCCAACTTTTGGAGATGCGTCCAATTTCCAACCTTAATCTTTATTGCCTTGGGAAAACCAACCTCAAGATCCACTTCAACGCATATTCAAGCACAGTCATATTGGTCTTTGCTCTTAGCTCGATCAATGAACTTGCCCAATGTGTTTCCGATGTGCTTAAGAGACTCCCAATTCCAACAATGCATTGGCAGGTTGGGCAATTTAACTCACACAGGGACGGCTATGGGAACGCCAACTGCTGGATCAAAATCAGGCATCCACTTATTGAGACACAGCCCTTGAGGGCCCATGAAATAGGGTCCATTACGGAATATCAGGTCCTTATCCTCCTTTTCAGAGAATTCAAATAGGAAGAAACCCTTCCCTAGAAAATAGGAAGTGACTCTGCTTGTGATCAGCGATGCCCAATTCCTTTCTACCCAGCTCTTCGTGGTTTTGGGGGAGGGCCAGAGTCCAGTGAACTGTCCAACCAAAGCCCTCTCTGCCAGTGAGAGGGCGACCTGAATCGACCCCTCAGGAGGGAGCTCAATCTCAGGGATGTCATCTAGGTGCTTGACAAACTTCGCAGCCTCAATCACTTTCTTCTTTGGGAGAGAATCCAGAAGTTTTACGAATGCCTCGGCATCAAAGAGGGGAGGCGGCGGCGGATCCATTGCAGCGACGTCTTAGCTCAGTCTAGGCAAGTGTACCCAAATTCCAGAGGTCATAATCCTTCAATCGAACCCAGTGGAGGAACCTCTGAGGAGATAGGACAGGGATCACCGCGCGGTTTGGAGGTTCAACTCAGAGAGGGAGCAAAGGAGGCACCGCGTAGAGTCAAAGCAACCTCCGAAGTGGCCACAGGGCCGAGACCAAGGTCTCAAGCATAGAACAGTTGCAAAGCGGGCTCGGTCAAAAAAACTTAAAAGTAAACAATATTACATTAAAAATAAAACTTAATTTTTTAGTATAATTTTTTATTAATATTGAAAAAATACAAATTTACAAATAAACATATAACATTAAAAGATGACTAAAGTATTTAATTAATTATAAAAAAAATTAATGTAAAATATATTTTTTAATATTTAATATATAAAAAACTAAAATAATTAAAAATAAATGTGTATATATATATATATATGTCATATTTCAACGATCTCTTTGTATATAATAATCAATTAAATTTTAACATATCGAAACAATTTGGACAGGTCTTATTCTACATAAATAAATAAAAAATACAAGGTAAAAATATGCTTTTCAAGATATATTGATTCATCACCGCCACCATATGCATTGAATTTCAACGCAACTACATTCATTTTCCACAGAATTTCTCCATGAATGAGTTGAGATCTCATATAAGCCTCGACCAGGACTTTACGTAGAAAAACTGAAAAAATGCGTGGATGCCCTTCCTGTGGAAGAGAAGCTCAATGTCTTTGCCAATCTTCCTAAGATTCTCAAGAAATTCCAATGCAACAAAGCGTCATGGCTGTCCACTACGACCAGCACTGGGGGAAGGGGAAGGGCGGAGATATCATTCGACCCCAATACATTGCAGGCGAGGTGGTCCCTGTTGGCACCATAGACATAAATGTAATGCCTTCCAATGCCAGTCAGAGTTGTTGATATTGACGATGGGAGCTCTCTGAAGTCTGAGTTCAGAGGGCGTCCTCTCCTCCCCACCAAAAAATGGGTGCAGAAGCACAATATCCACTATTCTCACTCTCTTCATATCCATATCATAGCCATATCCTTCTGCGCCAAGACCCTGCAACCCACCTGGTGAACTATGCTCACACCTGCACTCTCACCCATTAGAAAACAACGAGATAGATCTGCATTACCTAGGAGTTGGGCTCGACCATCGTACGAGCACAGCCTGGTAGCAATTTATTCTTTGACTTATGCAATTAATTTTAAGTAGTAATGATGTAAGTGTAGGTGAGTAGATTGTGCGGAGGTTCATGTTGTGCAAAAAAGAGTAGGTTGGAAGTATCATGTGTGGAGGCAGGTGTGTAAAAGGGAAGTATGCGAAGGACTAGGTGTTGGATATGGAGAAAAACATGCGGAGAAATGTTAGTAGAAATTTTTAAATGAATTTTTTTCTCAAATTATCAGATTAATCTCTCTCACATCTATCTTAATCATTTGCCATATGTTAGTCACTAGTTATATGAACACATGAGCATTTTGAATGTCAAGAAAGACAAGTTTTTGGAATTTACATACATGGTTGAAATTAAAAATGCACACAAATTTTCTGATTATAAATTTTTTTGGTGGGAATCTTACATGCATAGTGATTTGACTGCTTTTTTTGGTGGGAACCCTATATGCATGGTGAGTTGGTTGTGACTTGGTTGCTTCTGATATAAGTCTTAGATCACAAAGTGAACTATATAGATTCTAAATATATAATCTTTTAAGAAGATTAATAACTTTTATTGTTTTTAATGCATTTTCCTCTTGACATATATCAAAATATTAAAACACATCCATTGTGTATTTCCACTATAACTTTTGGGGCCTTAACCGTTTGAAAAAAAATTATATGGGCCAATAGAGGACATTAAGATCTACAATATAAAAAGAAAAATGATTGTTTGATAATGGTAAGACCCATTTAGGTTGCACTAAATGAAGGCCTTGTAATCTAAAAGATATAATGACTTTCATAATTTAAAAAAATATATAAAAAATTAATATATGAAATTTTCGAAAAATAGTTGTGCACAAGAGCAATATGTTCTATACAACTCTACAAGTTCTCGTAGTGAGAACTCATCACTAATGGAAACATATGCATTATATTTTGCATGAAAATGACATGCCAATGTTATAAGGAAACTCAAAATTCATATAGATACAATTTCTATAAATAATAATTATATAGTTAGAAAGTCAATTGATTTTCCTACATTTCATAGTCTTACACCATCTTCAACTTCATGGCATAAGTATCTCTAATTATTCCTAATGCATTATTATTGTAACAAATTCTTAATTTTCTAGGTTTGCATTGCCCTTAATGCACCATGAAAGGCCATCATTAGCTTGCACACACCCCTAGGGGACTTCTAATATACCTTATCACACGTGGAAGTGAAATTCTATATACTAGTGTTGTTTAATGTGGTCCTACACAAAGGGGCACCAATAAGGCTTATGGGGATGTCCACCCAAGAGAAATGCCTGCATTTATTATGTGTATTTTCCATATATCATATATTTACAAGTTGAATGATAGATCACAATGTTATTATAGATCTTGGAATATGTCCCTAGCTTGATTTTTATTTTATTTTTTTATTTTGTTTCTAAAGTATGGTTTTTATTAGTAAATTGGAAGATGCATAATAGAAATAATATATTTTACCTATATTTAATTGTAAAAATGACATACTCCAACCAACAAATAAAGAACTAAAACACCATAAAATGTTATACCTTTATTAATAACAACAATATTCACTTAGGGGAAATTCTAATTGAGAAAAACATCAATTACAATATACTTCAGGTTTAAACTTGTCATTGCATTGTTTCTACTTCATTATATAATTCAACTTGCCTCCTACAAATATTCTAGAGAAAGAACTTTCTCTTAGGCGGAACTTTATAATAATCATTCTTACAATTATTACATCAAATATTCTAGAGAAGAAATTTCTAGTAGGTGGAACCTTATAATAATCCTTCTTACAATTATTACATTCACAAATTGCTACATGACCCTCACTAGATATGACCTCAATACATAACAACCCATCTCTTTATATAGGAGGTTGAAGTAGGATCCTAACATAATGCCATATAAAAATTTTCATCTAACCAAAATATTTCAATGCCATATGTTTTCATATATTGAAATAAACAAATGATGCATATTGGTGAAAGACTTTTGCTACTCATGTTCACATAATTTCATGGAGCCATTTTCACAAATTTCACAAAATATCCCATTATATTCATTACTTCTACCCAACCCCATTTTTTCAACATAATTTGTATTGCATCTTTACTTCTAACTTTTTTTTGTTTGCTAGGTAATGCTAGTCATGAGATGATTGACATACCTAACCTATGGCTTGAGTAGCTGCAACCCACGAGTATCTAAGCGGTTAAGATAACTCGTGGATGTCACTCGGCCTATTCCACATGTTGGGCATGGAATCACCCCAAGGCATGTTTTGGGGCTCAAAGCCCATGTTTTGACCAAAGGATGTTGTAAAGCCCTGTGAATTGCGGGTGGATAAGTATGTTAGAGTCATAGGGTTGTCTGCCCTAGTTTTGTAATGTAATGTCGGATTATATAAATAGAGTGAGGCTCTAAGTGTAAAAGATAGCGAAGTAATAGATAGGAAGTGGAAGCAAAGAGCAAGATTCTAAGTGTGTCTTGGGTTGTAGGGTAGAAGAAGGCTCTGTAGCTCAGTGTGTAGAGGCCTAGTTGTCCACAACTGAGTGCGCAGACCCCTACAGTTGAGTGCGCAAGATGGAGTTGAGTCTGTAACCGAGGAAGATAATAATAAAGAGAAGTTTCATCTTAATTTTGTGTATTTGTTCCTGGGTTATTACTTGTTTGATATAAATTGCAATTATATTGTTTATTTACTGCACGCACTTGTATGAATGATTTATATTGCTAAGTATAACTTAACACTTACAAGTAGGCTAAGTTAATCAACTAACAATGGAATACTAGTAAAGACTTGGGTAATAACAATGTTCGGCCCTCGAGTAGGGTTGTGCGAAGGCAACATTTCAGGCTGCGAGGTATGGGTAAGTGCATGTAGCGACGTGCACACAAGGTCAAACCGCGGACCACTTGAATTCATCAGACATCTCCAGGGTGTGGAAACGTGGTTCTAGCACCTTCCCATACTACTTTGGATGAGACCTCAGTCCACGCTCCATGGACTATTGCCGAAAGGGCCAATAGTACCGGGATTTGCTTGGCTAAATCACCTCTGAACCTAGGTCAAGCCCCAACAAGCCAACAAATGGTTCCATTTCCGAGACCGGGATATCCATAAGGGATGTCTGATGTCATGTCACTGGAATTTGACAAAGAAAGAAATTGAAGGGTGGTTGGACAGAAAAATTCACGAGTTCATATCGCAGGAAAACATGAATCTGCGAGTATCAAAGGAACAATGGTTAGAGCGCTACTTATATATAGAAATCAACGAAATTTTCTTTTCATCCTTCTCCTCTGAGTTGTATGAGTGGATCACGAAGCTAGAAGACAGTCAAGGAAGGTGTAGGCTCGACAAACCGATTATGTGGACTCCAGAGTTGGTGCGCAAACTAGAAGCATTAGAAGATAAGATCCCACGTGCTGTGGACCATTGGATCGATTGAATTATAGGAGGGTTTATCACTGAGTTCACAGTAGATAGTTCTGTTAGCTACAACAAGGCGGAACGATGCTTCCTCAAAGGGCTGCGAGGTAAGTATGTTAAATCTTTGAACACTTGGATTGAAATGCTATTGTGTGAAAAGCGGGTTATGCGAATAAATTGATGTTTGGGGCTACGTGAAGTGGGAGGATCAATAGAAACAAAGATAGCACAGAAATAGAAACTAGCCCCTTGATTTTGACTTGGCGAGAAAGCAAGGAAGAGCTCGCAAAAGTTTCACCAAGAAGTGCGATCAGTCTGATAAGGTAGCGAATTCTGTGCATACCAGCTCCACCTACACCACCACTAGTTTCACCATCTTCACCCTCATCCTCGCCCACACCACCTCTGCCACCACAACAGTTCAATATGGCGAGTGCAATAAAGTTTCCAGTGTTCAAAGGAGTAGGGAACGAAGACCCGGACCAATTTTAGTTCATGGTAAAGGTTGTATGGGAAGTGCAAGGAGTCATAGATGACAACATAAAGAAGGCAACGCTGGTAAGCGTGTTGTAGGATTGCGCACTAACATGGTACATTAAGCATTCCAACGACAATCCAAATGTAGGGATTGCGAATATCCAAGTTGCGTTAAACGGGGGATTTAGCTGGCCAAAATAAGAGACATAGTCGATTATTGGGTTTAAGGAAATCACGATGCTTCAAGGCGAGACCCCCTGGGAGCTGGATCAGAGACTGAAGGGTATGATTCACGAAGCCAACATGACTTTGACGGATGGGCAGCACCGTGCATGATTTGTAGCATCACTAACACCACATCTAAGGACTCTACTGTCACAATAGAAGCTATCCACCCAGGCCAAAGCCTTGGAGATTGCAATGAGACTACATGAGACCCTAATATAAGATCCTAGTTTGGGAGTCCAACAGATCCATGCGCCGCTAAAAAACTTGTGTCTGGAGATGCAGAGTTTGAAACAGGACAAGACAACTCACCCAGAGGCACGCAAGGAGGTATGGTGCATAAAGTGTAAAGGCCAGGGACATGATAAGGACCATTGTCCAGTCTTCGCGAATTACTTGGCGAGAGGAGGGCCAATGCCATTGAGACCAGAGGCATAAGCAAGATCGAGCGCGACGCCTGCATTATGGTGCACGATTTGTCAGATAGGAGGGAAGCATGCTGCAAATAACTGCCATCTATTACAGAAGTATACGCAGACGTCCCAGAAGTTGTTATGTAATTTCTGTAGATCAATAAGCCATGATGAGAGCACCTGTAGAAGTTATGAATTGATGATGGATCGGATCCTTACCTACAGAGTTCAGGCAGAAATGCGAGCCCTTGATCAAAATACAGGGATGGCATGCACTGGTTTTCAGGGGCACGGATGAGGTCGAGGTGGAGTGGGACTAGGAAGGGGTTGCGGACAATTGATTTGTTACAATTGCAGGGGGCAAGGGAATTATGCCCACGATTGTACAAATACGACAAGGGCATCATGTTTATATTGTACCCAATTTGATCATGAGACGGAGGGCTTCCCCACACTGATAGCGAGGTTGTGCGATAAAGGAACACTCTAGCCTCCCCCGACTCAGAACCTGCAAATGATGAGGTTTGAGCCGTGCGAAGAGGACTCAAATGTGAAAATTGTGCTTCGAAGCAATATTACGACATGAGATGACAAGGAAAAGCAGCTTGAAAAAAGTGCCTGGGTTCACAAGGCTCCAACAAAGGAACGAGAGTTCGACTTGGAGCATGTGAAGGAGACATTCATGGAAGCTAAGAAGAGCTTCACGAAGGCCTCCACTTCAGGTATTAAAGACAAACTTGAACAGGAGATGGACCCATCAATGCTTAATACCTTTCTGGAGACATGCATGAAGCTGTTGTGTGACAGCAAGGCGGTAAAGGGACTGCAAGAACTCATCACTAGGTGCATTGGGTTCGGAGAATTGCGTGTAGTTTGGAAGCTCGGGAAGCACACAATGTGAATAGGAAGGGAGATGAGATTGACTATGCAAATCGGGGAATATGAAATGGATCAAATGATTTTGGATTTAGGATCAGACGTGAATGTACTACCAAAGCAGACATGGGAGCGCATGGGCAAGCCTGTGTTGCAATGGTCAACTATTCAATTGCGAATGGTGAACCAACAAAAGATCCTAGTGATGGGAAGATTGTAGGGAATAACGATAGATATTGAAGGTGCGAGCACACTTGCAGATTTCGAAGTGATAGAGATTTTTTAGGACAACAATCCCTATCCCACGCTACTAGGAATAGATTGGGCCACTGACATGAATGGAGTGATAAATCTAAAGAAGTGTAAGATGATTTTTGAGAAAAATTCACTACGCATAGTGGTACCTTTAGACCCTACAGAAGGATCGCGCTACATAGAGCCAGTGTGTGATGATGATCTATACTATATCTACAAGATAACTGATCGGGAAGAGGATTGGGTGAATCCTACAGTGGATGGCAGGATTTCGTGGGAGTGCGAAAGCGCCTGCACATTAGATTTAGACAAAGACATAGAATGATGGAGGAACCAGTTACACGAGGTAACCATGCTCAATTGCAACATGATGGTAAGGTCACTGCGCTATGTGACAACATAGGTAAGGGATCTGCCTCTGTATGATAGGTTGAGTGAGGTGGATGATTTCTTGAACACGTTTGAGAAAGAAGTGCCAGACCACAACGTTTTTATGCTCTGAAACGGACACTGCACCCTACACCCGCAAGATGGTGGGTACGAATAAAAGAAGTTTTGAGGATTGGTGTGGATGCAGAAGAATGATGCGCCTAGGATTTAGGAAGCTGCAGATGCGGCTAATAGACAAATATAACGAACAAGATGATCCACGTGCACACACAAAATGGACCAAGGTCTACGGGGAAGAGCCACAACTTGAATGTGTGCATTTGTTCTGTCATACCCATGAATTGGTATACTAAGACAGAGCTCCGCCATGGCACGAGTGAATGGGATATCTTACGTGAAGGATTCCTATTAAACTTCACGTTTGAAGATTGTTGGTGGGATACTGTTGATGATGCACTACAAGCAGTAAAAGCAGTTGTCTTCAAAATACCCTAGGAACCAATGGAAGCGCTTCAGCCAGAATGGGCGACCTAACTGAGCTGCGCACTGGAGTGTTGCAATGTAAATATTGAGGAGGATGATGAGGATCCATGGAAAATTAACATTCCAAAAACTGAAGGCGCTCGCAAGGTTCGAGGACCATTGATTGATGATCCTGAAATCACCACACCGATGGAGAAACTATTAAAAAAAGATGTCACATTTTGCTAGAATGGTGACTACATGAAGAGCCTAGATGTCATAAACGGGAAATTGACCTCCGCTCCAATCCTGGTCTTCCAAAAATGGGATGTGGATGCATCGTGTATCGCGCTGGGAGCAGTGCTCATATAAGAGGGTGGAGAAGGCTTGGATCATCCTATCGCGTTTGCAAGCCATAGATTGTCCAAAGCCGAGAAGAATTATTCCACAATCGAGTGCGAGGGGTTGGTGATGGTGTATGTGCTCCAAAAATACTGACACTATTTGCTAGGAGGACATTTCAAGATGTACACTAACCATTCCACGCTAAAGTACTTATTCAATAAGCCTGTGTTGGGGGGGGGGG
>APFE031667174.1:109901-131745 GCA_000404065.3 Pinus taeda
ACGACAGCCTTGATCCTCCTCCCACACAATACCAATGAATGCAAGTAAAACAGAACAGCAAGAACGCAGAATGGAACAACAATTCAGAAATGGAACAACAATTTAGAAATGGAACAACAGTAAAAAGGAACGGCAGGAAAGAAACTAAATCTCGCGAGTTCAACACTCTCAACTCTTGATATCAACTTACATAGGAAGGAAGAGCAATCTTTTGTACAAGTAGACAGTTTAATCAAATGGAACAGCAAATCACCATAAACAGGAAACGTCAATCATATATAAACATAATCTGAAACGATTACCAGTAGTCCATTACTCCAACCATATGTAGCTGAAACATTCCACTTATAAATCTGTAACGGAAGTGAACAACTTAGAACAATTTTATGTGATTAATTCTGGAAATATGATGTAAACTTGTTACAAAGATTTACAAAAAGGAAAACTACTGATGAACAAGTATGGAACAGCATGTACGTATATCAGATTATTGAGAACAATAAACAAACCACACAAAGCCAAACTGTAATGATACAATCAGCCAGTGTCCGTTGGAGCCGGGCCCTTAGCTCTCAATGGCACACCGCCGTAACTTACTTCAGATGCAGGGGGAAAATAACACCGAATATATTATATTAACGCATCAATGATAGTACAACAAAACTAAGTCTCAAAGAGACTCGATAGTCTAAGTTTAACCAACTGTGCAGCTTATAAACAGAAAGTAAAAATACAAGATATTCCAGACGTCCCCTAAGTCTTCAATGTCGCCCCTTTTTATACAAGTAATGGCGGAGTTAACTAAACAACAAAATAATTGAACGTAACAATCCCTTAGGATCAAAGATCTTGAGGGATCTGTTAAACTGTTAACTCCTTTCTTTTCTCTGCCTAGCCTTCCGAACTGACAGTCCTTCATCTCGTCCCGGATTGATCTGCCTTGATTTACTCGCCCAGGTCTGGACTTTCTTTGGTTTTAGAGGGACAGCCGTTATCTGCTCATGGGACTCTTGTTTTGCACCGCGCCTTCCTACTTTTGTCTTTTCCTGCACAAAGAAGATAACTTTCAGTGATTGGGTCATTTGTACTCATTCTTTTTGCATTCTCCCTATTGTATAACAAAGAAAAAGGTTACAACTATTGCTTGAAACACCACTAAGTTATTTGTTAAAACATACCTTTCCAATGCTCTACACATGGCTAGAACAATGATTAGAGATAGTGATGTTCCCTCAGGCTAGGGGTAAAAAAAAAAAGACATTAGAACTATCACTTATGCAAGTCTAGTTAAACAAACATTAAGTTGTATGGCAGTCATGAGAGGGAGGAAATATGGGAAAGAAATGTGAGAACAAGAATTTAAATGGAACAAAGCATTGGGATTACAATCCTTTCTCGATGAGTTTGGGTACTTCTTTTGAGGCATATTGAAAAATTAGGTGTGATTTATCTATGTATCTTGTTATCTAATTAGTTTGTAAAATAGTTTCCAAGTACCTATGTTAGAGCATGGAGCTTGTGAAAAAAGTTTTCATCATCCTACGTGCCTTGAGATTGAGATTGACTGATATGAGTATTGGAGATAAAATTCTCCCATTTGTTTGTTGTAACAAGTTGTAGAGGTATAGCTACAACCCCCTAATTTTAGTTCATACAATATCCATTGGTGTGAGAAAAGATGTTTGAGGTTTGCACCTTGCCTTTTTTAATCCCTATCGATGTTTAATAGATCCAAGGATAAGATGGATTTATGTTAGTTTATAATTTCTTAAAATTTAAATATAGAAATTTAAATAAATATGATATCTTTCCATTTTTATTTTATGTTGAATTCTTTAAATAAATAAGAGATTGGGTCTTTTTTTTTTTTTCATTTTATTGTATTAGTGACACACCCCCACATGGGGATCTCTCCCACCCTTGGCTATAAAGCACCTTGCTTCTATTGGCACAAAGAATATGTATGGCATGAGAAAAGTTTGGTTCTTACCCATTTTGAACTTGGAGGCAGGTTGCATTTAATAAATAAATGTTCAAGCTCTTCTAGTTGATTATTTTTCATCAACATATCTGCTTGTTATAACACTGTTTGGTTACATTTTAAGCAACCATAAAGAATCTGATTGATTGCTATGTGAAATGAACTCTCCAAAGGTCAATGATAGGAATATTATTGTAGGTTATCCATACCCTTCGATGATTTAAATCTTCTAAGCTCAACATAAACTTTTGATATGTTTCATTAATATTATCTTTTGCTCCCAACATTCCACCCCTCCACTTGAGATACTTCAACGATATCCTTTGTGTTGTTATATAGTTAGGTGTTTATGTTTAAAACTACATAGATAATTTTGTATTTTAAGGATATGCCTTATTTTCAGTTACATTTTCATTGTGCTCTTAATATATTTAAGAATCTTCAACGACCTCCTTTGTGGAGTTCTATAACTAGGTGTTTATGCTTCAACCTAGATAGCTATTTTTGTGTTTGAATGATATGCCTCCTTTTCATATACATTTTATTGTCCTCTTAATTTGTTTCATAATCTTAACGACACTTCCCTCTTTCATTTCTAAAAAATAATTAATTTAATTAGAGTATTCACTGTAGTTGGTGTTAATGTCCTATTAGCATCTGCATGGATTATGAAGTTTCTTACACTTTAATATGAATCTATATCTCTTGTTACAAGTATAAGGATGTAAGTGTTTAATTCTTTCTCTCTTTTACCAAATTAATCTCTTTTACTTTTGTGTACTTGCAGTCATCCAAGACTCATGGAGAAAGTTGGAAAAACAATGATAGAGCACAAGTCAGAAGTGTTGTGCTAGAAATATTATTTTCGCATAGTTGACATCTTGTTCATGCATATTATTTTAGATAGACTTAGTAATTCACTAAGAAACATGACACTATAACCTGATCTTACTATGTGGGTGCTTGTTTGATGCATCCTGAATTCATTGCATTTTTGAGGTAGGTGAGTTAAAGTGGAACACCTTTGCAAATCATAACCTAGAAATTCTGAATTTTATGAAATTTTATCAAGCATTCATGTTACAAATGATAGGTGGGATGTAAAAAAAGTGAGAAAAGTTAAAATAAATTGTATTTCAAATGACATCGAGTTGCAGTTTAGTGGAATTAAATTAGAGGGTATACAAAGTCATTGTGGGAGATAAATTAACACCTTCAATTTGAGGAATTTTATGAAACATTTGCCAATATTGGTTGGGGTCTGGGCATATATGGAGGTGGTAGGTAATGTTTGTAAAAATTTATTTACACTGCAGACCAGGATGAGGTTAAGGAATACACTCTTAGAAGTACTTTCCAATTTATAAAGACAAAAATTGGAATTCCTATTTGATTTTAAAAAAACTTTCATTTATGTATTGACACCCATAGTGGCAAGTTAATCTCCAAAATGTTGAGAAATTATTGCAAGGGAGCAACCCTTTCCATGATTTCAAAGGTGAATCTACTTTTTTGTAGACTAGTACCCTCAATTATGTTGGGTATTAAACAGGGATTCCTGAAGTGAAAAAACTTTTTTTTTCTTGCAAGATTTGTAAGAATCCTACTTCGCAACTGGCATATGCAGGATTTGTGTATCTTTGCGTGAAGAGTACCCTAGAGATGATACCATTGCATGCGAAGTGACGTGGGAAGATACATTGCAAGAATCAGTTCATCATCTTGTGGCTATGAGGAACTTGAAGATGCTACTAGGGCCTTGCAAAGGTTGGTTGATCATTTTATTCGTAATGATCAAATCATTTGGAAGCAACGAGACACAATCAATGGCATTTTTGTCACAATCATTTAATAAATATAAGGATGATGTGGGGATTCCTATCATATCATATCAGAAAGAAGGAAGATATATTGGTTTTTACCTTACTGTACATGATGATGTATGAGTAGTAGTGGTTCAGCATGTCATCTCACCTGATACCCAACATACACATCATTTGTCAATGCATGTAGTAATGATGGAGATATGAAGAAGGACTAGAATATAATTCTCAACAAAATATATGAAGCAGGACTAGGTGCATAACATGATTTTCCTCATTGGAACCTCTATGATTTTCTTCATTATAGACTTAACCCAAAGTTTTCATCTAATTTGGAGTTTTTTTCTCCTGTTCTAGCCAAAATAAGATGTTGGCTCCAAAATTATTTATTTTTATTTTCTTAACATAGTGAAACTTTTGTTTATCTGTGATGTTTTTGATGTGGTCGTTGATGTGGAACCTCAGGTCCATATATCACCCTAGGAAGTTGCAATGTCACCTCCTTGGCCACCTTTATTTGAACTGTCATCACTCAATCACCCTTTTCTCTCTCTCTCTCTCTCTCTCCGCTCCTCTTTATTCCTTCCCTTGTATTTTCTTTTCCTTTTATCATATTGTGTACACTTTTTTTGGGGGCCCACTTATCCTAGCCACCCACCCACCATTTTTGTCACAAATGGGACAAGGTTCCCACATCCTCTATCTCTCATCCACCTATCCCCTATTCATAGGCTAACGTGAAAAACAAGGCCAATCCCACATCCTTTCCCTCTTGGCACATAACTTTCCCTTGCACTTTATCAAATGATGGATATTGAATGAAAATTGATGGTTGTGAAGCATCACAAAGGATTGAGTTTCAAGGAGGTTATCTTGTCCTCCAAGTCCCAATACCACTTACCACAATGATACCATACATCACCATCTAATTGGTCATAGCGTTTTGTTTATTTTTTTCAAAACAATCACTCTAAAGTCCTGAAACCACTTATGTTATGTGAACCCTAAAGCATCCCTTGGCCCCACTAGCATGCACAAGATCTTCATTATTCTACTTTTGTGGCCTTGGCCACATGTACCCTACCATTTCCATCTACCATTGTGGTTTTCCACAAAACTTGGTGCATATCCTTCACGTCAGTATGTATGGAATAATTTTCCAAATTTTCCAAATTGCTTAGTTTTAAAATTTCTTACTCAGCCACCATGGAACTTTGTAATTTGGCTTCCCTAGCCAAATTTAGCCTTAGAAAAAATGAATTGCTACCGTATTCAACTCTTTGAAAATGACGACCATGATTTCAACCTAAATTCACAATGAAAATTTAGGATTTTGTTAATTTCCCCAAATTCATCCAAAATTTGGGTTTTTTCCTTTAATTTTTACCCAACTCCATCCAAGGACTTTCCTCCAATGTTTTACAAGCATACTCTCCATTTCATCTCATTATTCTATAATTTTAAATTCAGCCAATTCTAGGCTTGTAATCACTCAGGAAGAGATTAACAACAAATATTTTAACCCTTGAATTCCATTCCCTCTAATTTCATATAAAATTTCCCCTAATTTTCTCACAAGAAACTTTGACAAAGTATTTCCAAGTATCCTTGGAAGATTTCATCTATGTCATTATTTTTTTCACATATTAATTTTTCCCTATGTAGGTCCACTATTGTAGCTTGACTTTGATACCACATTGCAATACACCCCAAACTCACTTCTAGGCATATGTCACAAAATTTCAACTTCTATAAAAGATGAATTTTTAGAATTCCTTTTTAATATGGATTTTCCATACTTTGATACTATAATTACTTATGCCCAACAGGGCTTTGATACCACCTTGTGATATGCATGTCCAACACCATGCCTACTGGGATGGAGAGGCATTAAAAATTTCTCACAAATTTCCATCATTGCAACATACTATACATCTGTAATATCATAATTATTTTTCCTTCACAAATACTAAAACATTACACATATAAATAAACAAACAATTACTTGCAATTCCTAAGAAAACATTGTAGATTTGTAATAACTCATAAATAATTATTATTTATAGCATTTTCAACAATAATTACACAATAATTTAACACATCATAAAATCCATAACTAAAAAACTTATCTTTTATAAAGAATGTACAATAACTTTCTAGGGATGTGGGATGTTCCTCTTAGCCATAGGAACTATTGAATCAAGTCTTTCTGCAACAAGCCATCCCTATATTGAGGCTATGAGTTCACAAGCAATAATGAACTTTTCAATTAGCCCAATTTTCTCATCTATACACAATCTTGTCACTCACCTAACAATCCCAAATTACGAACTCTCTTTCCCCTTCAATCTACATAACCCAAAAGGTGGATCCACTTCTTTGCAATATCGTCCCACACGATATCACTCATCCTTCTTGGGCTCCAACATAGACTAGCTAGGAAATCTCTATGCTAGAATCTCTAGGGATTCTTCTTAGGAAATTGGGAAACATAATTACATATAGGTATTTTAGTCTTCAATTACTAGTTTTTTCTCTCCACCTTGCAACATAGGGCCATCTTGAAATCTCGGATAGAATCATGGTGAGAATTTTCATGAGACTTCCCCTTCACTCGTCGAATGCAAGGATTATGTATTATAACGTACACCTTTGGGCCTACCCCGGAATAATAGCTAGTAGGCTCCATTAATTAAAAATTTATTTTATTTATATTTAAATTTCAATAGACTCTCAAGTGGATTTAACCTATCATTACATGCACAATAATCATCCAGGAAACTATACTCAAAATCTTCGCTATTGAATACCAGCAAGATAATGAACCATATCTCATACTCTTAGATTAACCCTTAAGCTAAATCTCAACTTGGAGAAAGGGAACGAATCATGCCATGTGGTGGGCTCCAGTATTGCAACAATAATGCTGCAACTCTTGGGACTCCCTTCTTTACTCTTATCAACCTGGTAGTTCGTAACAAACTCGGAAGTGACGGTGCTATATGCACAAGTATTAGCTCTTGCCGCAGCTATCACTTGGTCAGCTGGCACAAGTCCGCTAGGGGCTTAAGCCAACTTCTATGAGCTCTGAGAAGAAGCTTTTTAACTGATGGACGAAATTTAACTCAAAGGAAGCTAATCTACTTGCAGAAAGAAACTGAAAAGCTGAAAGGAAATGCAAACCCTAGCAAACCCTAATTTTACCAGCTAGCCCTACTGATGCAAAAAAGAGGATACAAGCTCCTGAAAGAGATTCCATTACTTATAGGAAGGTAAAGTACATGTGTCTAAGCTACTTCTATCTGAAGAAAACATCTTTTTGTATTTTTGAATAAGTTGTAAGAATTGTGATGCATGTGCTTTCATTGTTTTTGACTGTGCAGAGGTGGATCAGCAAGAGAAAATGCTTGCAGGAAGTTGGGAAGGTTCAGATAGGGCCTAAGGGGTCCCTAGCACCCTTCCAGAGAGTTTCACAGAGTTTGGCTATCAAGAAACCACTTTCGTGAGCTTCTACAGGAAGTCTGCAGGGGTTCTACAACATGTTCTGGAATTTCTACAGGATGTTCAGAAATGGGATTTTGGAGGATGGATGGAGGAAGAAAGATGAAGGAGTGGGTATGGAGGTGAGGTAAGGGTGTGAGGAGGTCCAGGACTTGGGGAATGGAGCTGAGAAGTGGCGAGGATGGTTGGATTTGTTCAAGGAGAGGTAGAGCAATGTTGCACAACAATATGGGAATTTAGGGCAGAGTGAGCAAATGGAAAATGTGAGGCAAGAATCTAGGTCAGAGGATGGAGCAGGTAGGGTTGGTGGAGTATGGGCAGATAAAGAAGGATAATAGGTGCTCTGCAAGTTGTTTTTCAAACGAAACAAACAAGGACTTGGAAAATCAAAGACCTAGTTACGTTAGTCTATTCTGACCTAGACAACAACAAAGAAATGGAACAGAAGTTTATCTGCAATGAAACCAGCTGAAATAACTATGCAACTAAGCAATCATAACCCTAAGCGTGCAACCAAAACTGAGATCAAGTTCAACAACTAAAAATCTAACACTACTAATTGGATGGTGAAGCAAAGATAGTGTTTTTGTTGGCAGCAATGTCACCTTTGTCCTAGCTCACGATCCCACTAAGGGAGAGGTTATATCAGAGGTGCTTGATGGCATTTTTATGAAGTTCTTCCCTGTTATTAATTTATCAACTAAATATGAACATGAAAATCCTATCTAATCATCAACCATGACCTATGTAACCAGAAATATGTTAATCTACTTAACATAAATTATTTTGCAAAGACATAAAAAGCAAATAATAGTACATGAAGGAAGCCTTGGAACTTGGTTTGGGCCCAACCCCAAGAGCTGCAGGCTCCTAAAGAAACTTAGAATTGATGCCAAATAAAGTTGTTTACCATTACTCAAAAATATCCATGTTCATAAAAAAGTTATGCAACAACAGCTACGAAAATGATTTGAGAAAATAGCAGCACTCTTGTGCAAAATACAACAGTCAAAGAAGTAACCTACAAAGGCTGAAAGACTTCCTATTTATGCACTACGATGGGCCTTAGCAGCCCTCCTTAACTCAAGGGGCTCGGCTGTCCCAACTGCTAGTAAACAGTCACTTTTCACCAAGCTGCTCAGTTGCCTTTAGGATTCGTTTTGGTGGCTTGCTGAGCTCTGAGTTGAGGGTGGAGATTTCGAGGAAGGGACATTTAATGCAAGAGACATCCTTCCTATGAATCCTCCCCCTTGTTCCTTGATGCTTGGTTGTCCTCTGGCTCATAATTGCTTGGCTTTGTTCCAAAATTTGTCCAAAAAACCTGAAATAACCACGTATTAGCCTTCTTGGTAAAGTGACCAACCTCATTCGTTCAACCAACATAAACATACTCAAAAAACATGCATAAACTATGAAAAATGGTGGATTGATCAAGAACAATTAGGAAAATGAGCCCAAGAAGTTACCCAATTTGGGGCTCATCATCACCCCCCTGCTAAATGGGTTGCTAATCCTCTGAGAAACTAGTCCAGCTCCTCATCCTTGATTGCCTTGACAACCTCTCTCACATCCCAGGCCTCCAAGGTGATGTCTTCTTCACGATCATGAAATCCGGCCTTTCTTTCCACTTCTTCCCACTGCCTGTGTTCCTCCTCTTCTTTGCCTCCTTCCAGCAGTCCCAAAAGCAAAGGAGGACTGAACTTGAGGCCGATCCAGTTGGCCAGAAGATTCTGCATGGACTGTTTGTAGAGAGGTACTCTTGCCAAGGCCTCCCTCATCCTTGTTGGGGTGTGGTATTCTGTAATCTTTAGGCTGTGGGATAGTGAATTCCACCTCCGGGAGCAAGCATGAACACAGTTTTGCCCCAGCAATCTCTCCATGTCCTCAAAATGGGCTATGGCTTGAACTTGTCGTCCCGTGTAATCTGGTAGGGCCTGAGAGTCATTGGCCAAGTGCTGGTGGGCGAATATTAATGCTAAAGGATCCTCTGGTTCTGCTCTAATCAATAATGGTTCATGTAGTTCCCTGTCCATAATGTTTCGGACCTCTACTGCTCTCTTTTCTTCATGATTTAGCCAAGAGGCCATGGCCATGAGTTGCACGTGTCCTACCGCAGCGTTGGGGTCCCACAAATTCATGTTTGGAAGGGCCAAATTTTGTAGGTAGAACTCTGATAGTTTGGCCTTGTCCTCTGATGAGCTGCTGTCACATAAAGCCATGAATTGATGGTAAGTTTGAAATGGAATGATGCCCCTTTGGGCCAAGGTGTTGATCTGGAATTGCAACCACTGATCCTTAAGGTATAAGGTGTATGATTTGGCAGGTTGCATACACTGCAGAGCTTCCATCACCTAGCTGGCCATGCAGGCTAGTTGGGCCTCCTTTTCTTGCACCTGCTATTTCAGAGATTGTATCTCCTGTGCTGCTTGCAATTCCTGCTCCTGTCGCTGTCTAGTCAGTGCCCCAATCTCAGCTTGCAATCCCTCTCTCTTCTGCTGTTCATCAGGGGTTTCTTGTGGGCTCCTCTTGTTGTTGTTGTTCTCCCAAGGTGTGGGGCTTGTCTTCTTTAAAGTGTCCCTATGACTGTAGCTACTGTTTAAGTAGCTCATTTTCTTCCTGTAGCTTGGCCCGCTGGCTGCTTTCTACATGTCGTACCATAGCCAATTCTTTCCTTGCTTCTTTGAGTTGCTCCTCCAAGGGACCTATATCTGCCACACCCTTGGATTTGGCGATTTTAATCCAAGTGTGGGTCCTCACTCTCTCCTCTTCTAGTGCAAAGAATAGTGGCACTGTGAATTTTTGGGGAATTATCTTTTCGACCTCTAACATGTTATAGTAGGAGCCCAAGCTGGGCCGGGGCTACGTTCCACAATGTTTTCAATCTTCTCTTCCTCATGGGATGATTTAACTGCCTTTTCTTCCAATTCCTCGGTCTCCTTTAGTGTAGCCAACATATCCTGTAGAATTGTCTTAGCATCCTGTAGAGAGGTCTTTGTGTCCATCCTCTTAATCCTTTCCCTCCAGGTGGACGTCTTCGGGCTGCCCCATTCATAGGTGATGGATGCCTTTCAGGGAGACCTTTCCTTTTGTTTAATTGGGGTGTCCACAATCGTAATTGGCTCTTTTGACTGTGGCTGGGGTCTGCCAGTTTTTATCTGCATGCTTCTTCTTGCCTTATTTTACATAGAAGGCTCCCTTTTCCGCTTCCCTTTTTGCTCTAGGGTTGTGCTCAAGGCGGCCAGCACCGCTGCGGCCTCCTTGGCCAGAATCTTAGGAGACTTCTCCTTTTTCTGCTTTGATTTAATGCTTCTTGTAGAACCCGGTTTTGGACTTCCTGTAGAAGTTGTTTCCAGACTCCTGTAGAAGTTGTTTTCAGACTTCCTGTAGAAACTGTTTCAGCCTGTTTGGCTGGATGTGTCTTTTCTTTTAATTCCTGTTTGGTTGCCTTGGTTGTGATCTCCCTTGTTTGGTCTTTTTCAGTCCTCTCTACTCTACTTTGCAGTCATTTCTCCCTGGGTGTTTGTGCCATTGGTCCTCCCACAGTTTTAGGTTCAACAACTTGGCCTTTTCCTTGTTTCTCCTTCTGCTCTTTCTGTGGTGGTTTGTCCTGTGTTTCTTTTCCACTGGCTCTCGCTTTGGCTTCAAGGTGTTTCCCTTCTTCACTGCTGTTTGAGGTGAGTTCCTTAGCTAGGATTCAGATATCATCATCTCTGGACATGTTTCGGAAAATCTCCTAGGAGAGGGGGACAGTGTAGGTATGGAGGGAATCCTCTACCAAAAGCTTGATGAGCCCATGATGTGCTAGCTGATCTGGTGTCCCTTCCTTCAATATTGTGCCACATTCAATCAATGATTGCAAGAGAAAATAGGGGATGCTTAACTTCTGCTTTGGGGCTAAATCCAACCCATGTCTTAGTTCTTTCAGCAACCGGAAATGATAGTCGTAAACAATACTGAACTGCCCCCACAGGTAATGTATTTCATAATTTGGAGACTGGCTTCACTCCACAAAGGATGTAAAATGGCCCTCCTTACCCATTCTTGTCTTCTGCAAAACGTTCCTCAGGTAAGAAGAATTCTTTCTTGGCTTTTTGGCCTAATGCTCTTTCCTCTTTGCTCCAGGGTATCCCTAATGGCAGACCCGTAACCCGACTAATGAATTCAGGGGTAAGCTGCAGGGTCAACCCTCTGAAATTCACAGTGGCCAGTGTTTGCGATTTAGGTTGCAAGGACATTAAGAATTCCCCCGTTATCTCATCATCATGGCCTTGGATTTTGTCACAAAAATTCATCCAATTGGCACGGGTGAAGAGGTCCACCACTGCGGGATGTTCACGCAATTTTCTGGAATCCGAGGGTTCCTTTCTGATAAACCCCCCTGGCATGGTGAGAGTGTGTTGTTTCAATGCTCTGAGCAGAAAGGGACTTCTTTTCTGTGGTTTCCTCCTTTGAACTTCAAGACAGGATCTCCCAGGTGTTTATACTTTTAACTTCGCACCAATTTCCTGGTTCTACTGTTTTTGCTGCCCAAAACTCTGTTGTCCATGTGTGGAGGGAGAAATTTGGTTTCCACAGATAGGGTATAACACTTCAATTTTTACTCCTAGCATACATACAAACGTGCAAATTCAATTTTTTTTTTTTTATACAGGCAAGCCCTCACAGTGCTTTATCTTTTCTACAGGAAAAATCTTTTAACAGGAATCGGGGAAGGGAAATTTGACGCAGACCCGACTAAGAAATGTCGTGCGACACATAGGCAAATAGTTGGTTTTGACTCATAGGCAGACTTGTCTCTAATTCTCCTACTCCAGACAGTGCAATTCACCACCTTTCAAAATATACCATGCATGGGGGAGTGTTTTCGAACCTACCTCACTCGGAACTTCAAATTTGTCGAAGAAAAACCCAGGCTTCTCTGTTCTAGAAGGCTATGCCATACTTCCTGTAGAATTTCTTCCTATAGAATGCTTGCCGACTTCTGTAGGATGTTCTTGCACTTCTAAACGAGCTCGGGATGCGGGAGAACTTTGAAACAGGCCAAAAAGCTCAGTGGAGGACGACGGTTAATAGAGTGTGGAAGCGGAGGACGAGTACTTCGGCCAGGACGTTGCAAATGCAAATGATCAGCGGGTGTGCGAATCTTCAGCCAAACATTTTGAATTGCGGCACAATTCGTGGTGAGGGGGTGAGGTGGCTGGACCGAACCATTAACCAACGTCATGGCCATCATTTCTCTGCGTGTCTCTAGCCGCCATTACCTCCCCTATGCCATTAATCGCCACCACCGTTGTCAGTCCACCGATTTTCCCCAACTAGACACTCCACACGTGTCGCCTACACGGCTCGTTGGCGAGTTTGAACATAACTGATCTTGTTCGGATCCCACGAAGTAGTGTAACTGGCTGAGGGTGGCCAGTTGACTGGCCACCGAATTCGTTCAATCCAACCATTTTCACAGACATGCAATTTTTTGAAGTATAGTTCATGCAATTGACGAATAAGGTTAGACACTTACCTGCATGGTCGTGGTCGCGTTATGCAGACTTTGGTCTCGGAACCACTTTCTCGCTTGCTGTTGCCTCGTGCACGGGTGCTAGAGCCCATTCTTTCATTTGTTGAAGCTGCATGCATGGCTTTGGAACCCGATCTTTCAGTCGTAAAAGCTGCATGCACAGGTTTTGTCTGGTCTCAACTGTCGAAGAGGTGTTCACGTCCAAGAGGAGCCTTTTTTCATGTTCCCTGTGTTGATTTCAGCTGCCCCTCCTTCCAGAGTATGTGCTCCAGAGGGATCAGCTACTACAGGATTCCTGTAGGATGTCCTGTAGCTGCTTCTCCTCCTGGGATGCAGGCTAAACGGGCAGGGCCATATTGCGAACAAGGACTGGATGCGTTGATGAAAAGTCTAGATGGAGCTTGAACAGGTAGAGTGTGCAAGCCTTTGCTACTTGATTTGTCACTTGGAAAAGTTTCTTTAATCTGAGGAAAACAAGGCTCTTTGTATGACTGTGCAGGAACACATAACCAGGTGGGTGCAATGGAGGTGGAAAGAGATGGAACAGGGCGCCACATGGTGTTGGATTGAATAGAGGTGTGGCTGCAGGCCTAACAAACTGATCCCAACCATCAGATTCCCTTTCAAAATTGAATTTGGCTCGTCCGATGGTTCTACAGGATGTTTCCTGTAGAAATTCAGAGCTTCCTGTAGAAACGCCTGGAACTTCCTGTAGAAAAGCCTGGAACTTTCTGTAGAAAGCCCAGAACTTCCTGAATGTGACCAATTCCTAGGAGAGGTGAGTGGCCATGGAGGGAGTGTCTGAAGGGATGTCCTGGAGCCTAGTACGGACTCTTGTCCTCGTTTTGCGCGCCCCTTTTTTCCTACAAAGTATTCACTGCAACCTGCAATTTTTCACAGAGATTAGTCCTGTTTTCTTTTTTTTCCTTTTTTGTTTTTTTTGTTTTTTTTCTTTTTTTTTTTTATGAGACAGCTAGGGCGTCACAATGAGGTTTTCACCCTTGCTATCTGCCCTGGGCGCCTCGAAGAGGTTTTCACCCAAGGATCTTTTTATTCCCCCTTTTTTTTTTTTCTCTAGAGACAGCTCGGGCGCCTCCATGAGGTTTTCACCCTCATTGTCTGCCTGGGCACCTCAAAGAGGTTTTCACCCAAGGATATTTTTTTTTTTTATGATCAAGGTGTAGGTGGAATAGAGGCAGAGCCCTGCTCCACTACCAACACTGATTTTTCCAAAGTTTCAATGAACTCCTGCCTTGGAAGAGGCTTCCTGTAGATTTTCAATCGGTGCCCATTGACGAGCATGGGGATGGATTCTTCATCAATGGTCCTGATGAGGACTGAACCATTGCCATTACATTTCTCCACTTCATATGGTCCTAACCATCTTTTCCTCAGCTTCCCTTTGAAATCATTGTATCTTGAGTCATACAGCAGTGCCCAATCTCTTGGATGGAATTGCTTTTCATTAAGGTGCCAGTCATGCCATATCTTCCTCTGAAGTTGGACTACTTATGAGTGGAGGAGGGCTTGCATTCTTTGTTCATCTAATCCATTCAGCTGCAATAATCTTTCACATTGAGCATGGCTGAGATCTAGGTCCAGCTAAGCTGCCACCCTTAATGTGTTGTACTCGAACTCTATGGACAACAAAGCTTTCTTCCCGTAGACTAGCTCGTAAGGTGTGAAACCTGTTGTAGTTTTACAAGTGTTGTTGTAGGCCCAGGTGGCCTCAACCAGGTGATCTGCCCAATCCTTTCTGCTACTACTCACCACCTTAGTAAAAATCGCTTCCAATGCTCTATTAGTGACTTCCACCCGCCCATTTGTTTGTGGATGATACGGGGTGGAATTTCTGTGCTTGATCTTGTGATGAGCGAGCAAGTCTTCAATCAAGTTAGAGGTGAATTGGCTTCCTTGATCGGTGACCAACTCTCTTAGGTAGCCCAAATTGTAGAAGATATTTTCCCTTTAAAACTTAGCCACTTTTTCTTCTGTCGCTGCCTTGATTGCCTTTGTTTCTACCCACTTTTTCAGGTAGTCGGTGCACACAATGATGTAAGACCTTTGCTTTGAAGGAGGGTTGATAGGACCCACAAAATCCATGCCCCACTTCTCAAATGGCTCGAAGGTCACTTGAGATTGGAGGGGAATTTCATCCCTTGGAGTCGGTTTCCCCATCCTCTGACATCGGTCACACTGGCAGATGTATCTCCTGACATCTTGGTGGAGAGTAGGCCAATAGTAGCCTGCCTGTAGAATTTTGAAGGTAGTCCTTTTTGCTGCAAAGTGGCCTCCACAGGGCCCATCATGACAGGTTAGGAGGATGTCAAAGACTTCCTCTTCCCTAACACAATGCCTCGAGATCTGATCTAGGCCAAGTTTAAACAGGTTGCCCCTGATCCAAGTGAAGGGGGCACTCTTCCTCACAATTCTGCTCTTCTCCTTTGAGGATAGATGCGGAGGGAACTGTGCTGAGACCAAGTAATTTTCTATATCAGCAAACCATGGAGAGAGTACTGAGATAGCAAACAAGTGTTCATCTGGCATCTAGTCATCCACTGTCCCTTCTTCAGCTGCAGGCAAATCCAATCTAGATAGGAAGTCAGCAACAACATTTTCCTTACCTGGCTTGTCAACAATAGTCAAATCAAATTGTTGTAACAAAAGTAACCATCTAATGATACGAGCATTTACATCAGGCTTATTCATTAAATATCTAATCACAGTATGATTAGTGTGTACGAATGTTTGATAACCATTGATGTAGTGTCTGAACTTGTTCAGGGAATGGACTACAGCCAGGAACTCTTTCTCGGTTATAGTATAGTTCATCTCTGCCTTAGACAGGTTTTTGCTGACAAAGTATATGGCATATAGTAGTTTCTCCTCAACTTGTCCTAAGGTTGCCCCTATGGCTTTGTTCGACGCATCAGTGTGGATGTGGAATGGTAGGGCCCAGTTTGGACCTCTCAAGATCGGGGTGGATACCAGCTTAAATTTTAACTCATCCAGAGCCCCTTGGCAGTCATCAGCCCATTTAAACTCGACATCTTTCCCTAAGAGGCTAAACAATGGCGAGGCTAGCTTACTGAAATCTTTGATGAATCTTCTATAGTATCTTGCCAAGCCTAGAAAACTTCGAACATCTCTGACCTTTTGAGGAGGTGGAACCTTTTGGATGATAGCAATTTTGTTAGGATCCACCTGTAATCCTTGCTGAGAAATTGTATGACCTAGCACGGTCCGTTCAGTCATCAGGAATTCACATTTTTTGGGACTGAGGGACAGGTTCATCTCAATACACTTGGCTAAAACTTTTCCCAGGTTAGTCAATGCTTCTTGGAAGTTGGACCCATAAGGAGTAAAATCATCCATATAGATTTCTATCGAATCGTGAACCAATTCAGAAAATATGCTCAATACTGCCCTCTGGAAAGTGGCAGGAGCATTGCACAACCCAAAGGGAAGGACCTGGTAGGCAAAGGTACCCCATGGACAAGTGAAGGTGGTTTTATCTTGGTCTTCCGGGCTGATTTGGATCTGATTATACCCACTAAACCCATCTAGGAAAGAAAATAATTTCTTCCCTGCTAGTCCATCCAACACTTGATCTATGAAAGGCAAAGGGAAATGGTCCTTCTTGGTGGCTTTGTTAAGTTCTCGGTAATCTACATAGATTCTCCACTTCCCTTTTTTCTTGGGCACAAGCACTGGAGGTGAGACCCACTCACTGTCAAAGATAGGGTAGATGAATCCTGCATCCGGCAATTTTTGCAATTCTTCCTTGACGATGTCTTTAAGGGCTGGATTCATTCTCCTCTGAGGCTGCCTGACTGGTTTACAATCCTCTTTAATGTAGATGTGATGGGTACAGACCGATGGGCGGACTCCTTTCATCTCCTTATGGCTCCAAGCGAAAGCATCCAAATGGTTGTTTAATAAGCTACACAGCTCCTTCTCCTGGGAGGGAGATAAGGAGGAGCTAATCTTTAAGGTTCTTTCAGGGCCAAATTCCACATTCTTAACTCTAGGAGAGGTTGGATCAGTCACACAGAGGTCCACTAAAGCACTGGCTTGGGTATCTTCCACCAACTCTTCTAATGACAGTGCACCGGGAGGTGGATTTTGAATCAAATTCTCAATCAAGTCATCCTCAGTTTGAGGGCCTCCCCTGGTGGTTTATATTGTGCACAAAGGTGCAGAGTACACCTCATCCTCATCTCCTTCTTCCAACCAAAGTGGTAAGTCATGTTCTAGCAGAGGTTGGGTAGGAGGATAGAGGACTAGCTACTTAGACATAGGCCTATTCTTGATGGTCATGCTTCTAGCTCGACAATTGATGTAAGCATCTGCAATAGCTAGCCAAGGCCTACCCAAAATGAGGGGGTATCTAGTGAGTTTCGCCTTTGGCTGAAGGACCAAGAAGTCCGCAGGGTACTCCCAAGAGTCAACAGAGACCAAGACATCTTCCACAATCCCTTCGGGAGTCACGGTGGAGTGGTCTGCTAACTACAGCACTATCGGGGTCTTCCTCAAGGAACTCTGAAGGTTGAGTTTAAGCATAGTGTCCTTGGTCATCACATTAATGGCGTATTATGGTGCCATTGATGTGGACATCAACTACAGGACTCCCAGGGTCCAAATATTTAGGACAGATTACTTGCCCCAACATCAGATCGGACATTTGTCCTATGACATTGATAGTCTGAGCATCTCTCTTGCGCTTACCTGGGTGCGTGAAACACTTATCCTTGATCAATTTTATGTATATCGATACATATTTTATGGCCTGGAGAAGGGGTATTTTCACACACAACTGCTTAAGTTCTCCCAAAAGCTCAGTCTCCTCTGGGTTTGGTTGCGTGGTTGCTGTTAGTCGCTCAGGAAAGGGTGGAATGGCTTTGGGTTCACTTTCCTGTTTTTCTTCCTCATCCTCCGGGGGAGGAAGTTGGCGATCTGGAAGGACCTTCCCAAATCGCAGGTTGATCTCCTGGATCTCCACAGCATAGGTAGGACATGTTGTCTCCCCAGTGTATACCTCTTGGGCCTGTCTGTTGTTGGGGTTCGGGTTCGGTTGGGCAGGCATCTGGGGTTGTCTTGGAGGAGTAGGAGGTAATGGTTGTGGTTGAGTCGGCGGTGGAGGAAAAATGGTAGGAAGAGAATTGTATTGGGGCCTCCACCCTTGTTGAGGTGCATTCCACTGGGGCTGAGGCTAGACATGTGAGGTAAACGAATGAGCAGTAGGTTGAGTATGGTACTGAGATGGATAAGACCACGGAGGAGGTGCGGACCAGGAAGGATGAGTAGGGTGACCCCAAGAAGGTATGTGAGCATATCCATTGGGGCTATAATAATCTTGGGATGTCCCTTGCATCCCCTGCTGGTAAGGTCTGGACCCATGCAGCGTCCTTTGGTTGAGGAAGTAGAGAGGTTCAGCAGTTGCCTCAGTCCCTAGGTACATGGATATAAATCCGAGTAAGGTTGGGCATTGGTTTGTGGGGTGGTCTTCCTCACAAATGAAGCATACCTCTACTGAGTGCAATGGACACTCGTTCTTAGGGTGCTTCCTCGTACATCTGGGATAGAAAATGGCCAAAGCCCTCTTAGATTCCTCTTTCTCTTGTTGGATTCGGAAAGTATCAAGTTGCATGGCAATAGTCTATCTCATCTCACTTTTGAGGTCTTCCATCTGATTAGCAAAACCATGCTTGGAGAAGGGGGTACTAGCTGAAAGTGGATTCCCCCTACCTCTTTTCTAGGCTACCCTAGAATGGTTTCTAAACACAGTCTTTATGTCCTCATAGGGTATTTGGTATATGTCCCCTCCAGCTAGCAAGTGAAGGGTGTCTAGAAGGTCCTCAGGGACTCCTTGGAGCAGAACCAGCTTCAAAGGTTTAGGGTCAAGTGTGCACCTATCCCGTTTATAACTAACCTGGAACATTTCCTCGTAGTCTTCTAAAGACTCATCATTTCCCATGGTCATCCGAAAGATTTCTCCCTTCATTTCTTTGGACCTACAGTAGTCCCGGTATTTGTTGTTAAAGGCTTACTGCATCTGAGCCCAAGTGGTGATACTGTTTCCAGGTAACCCCATGAACTAGCGTAGTGCTGCATCCTTGAGGGTAGAAGGAAAGAGCTTCAACTTTTGCTCATCTTCGGCATAGCCATAAGTTCGACAAAGGACAGCAAACTCAAACAGGAAGGTATCAGGGTCTTCAGTGGTCAATCCATGGAAGTGAGGTAAGGTTGAGGGACTTATGTTCTTCATTTTCATGTCCCCGTTGGTCTCTCGGATGGGAAAGGCACCTTCTATTCTCTCGTTATCTCCTATATCGTTTCTGTGTTCAGTCATGGTCTCAAGAGGGAAGTTATCTTGCTCTTCTTCTATTATAGGATCTTTGTATATCTCAGGGGGTTCACCTATAGGTTCGTCTGGATCACAGCCACAAAAGAAGAGAGAAGGATGACTCACTGATGTGGTGGGGGTGTTGGGTAGGAATTTTCCGGTATTGTCTCTATTCCTACGAGGCATGAAATGAAAAAATTTTGGCTGCTTTTGTTTTTTTCTGCTTGTACCTACAAAATGAAAATAGATTGAATTGCAACTATCTAAAATCTATCTTGCTAAAATGAAAATGCGGAATTGAAATGAAAGCAGGAAAGAACTAATCTATTTTGCTGAAATGAAATTGCAGGAATGAAATCCTAGGCTACGCTTGCGAAATTGAAATTGCGGAATTAAAATGCTACTCTACGCTTGTAGAATTGAAATGCTAGTCTAGGAAAGCAGGAAATGTCTAGTCTATTTTTGCGGAAATAAGATTGCAGAATGGGAATGAAATAAACTAATGAGCAGAAGGATATGGTAGAAAATAGAAGAAAAGCGGCAATCACAAATACTCTGACGCTTCCCCGGCAATGGCACCAAAAAGAATAGTGGGCTCCAGTATTGCAACAATAATGTTGCAACTCCTGGAACTCCCTTCTTTACTTTATATCAACCCGGTAGTTCGTAACAAACTTGGAAGCGACGGTGTTGTATGCACAAGTACTAGCTCTTGCCGCAGTTGTCACTTGGTCAGCTAGCACAAGTCTGCTAGGGGCTTAAGCCAACTTCTATGAGCTCTGAGAAAAAGCTTTTTAACTGATGTATGAAAGCTAACTCAAAGGAAGCTAATCTACCTGCAGGAAGAAACTGAAAAGCTAGAAGAAAACACGAACCCTAGCAAACCCTAATTTTACCAGCTAGCCCTACTGATGTGAAAAAGAGGATGAAAGCTACTGAAAGAGATGCCATTACTTCTAGGAAGGTAAAATACATGTTTCTAAGCTACTTCTTTCTGAAGAAAACCTCTTTTTGTATTTTTGAATAAGTTGTCATAATTATCATGCATGTGCTTTCACTGTTTTTGACTATGCAGAGGTGGATCGGCGAGAGGAAATGCTTGCAAGAGGTTGGGAAGGTTCAGAGAGGGTCTAAGGGGTCCCTAGCACCCTTCCAGAGAGTTCCACAGAGTTTGGCCATCAAGAAACTGTTTTCGTGAGCTTCTACAGGAAGTCTGCAAGGGTTCTACAAGATGTTCTGGAATTTCTACAGGATGTCTGTAATTTTCTACACAATGTTCAGAAATGGGATTTTGGAGGATGGATGGAGAAAGAAAGATGAAGGGATGGGTATGGACATGACATAGGGGTGTAGGGAAGTTCAGGACTTGGTAGATGGAGTTGAGGAGTGGCGAGGATGGTTGGATTTGTTCGAGGAGAGGTAGAACGATGTTGCACAAAAAGGATGAAAATCAAGGCAAAGTGAACGAATGTGACATATGCGAGGCCAAGGTTCTAAGTAGAGGGTGAAGCAAGTGGAGTTGATGGAGTATGGGCAGATAAATATGGATAACAGGTGCTCTGCAAGTTGTTTTTCAAACTGGACAACCAAACACTTGGAAAATCAAAGACCTAGTTACGTTAATCTATTTTGACCTAGATAACAGCAGAGAAATGGAATAGAAGTTAATTGAAATGGAATCAGATGAAATAACTATGCAACTAAGCAATCATAACCCTATGTGTGCAATCAAAACTAATATCAAGTTTGGCAACTAAGAATCTAGCACTACTATTTGCATGGTGAAGCAAAGATAGTGTTTTTGTTGGCAGCAATGTCACCTTTGTCCCAGCTCACGATCCCACTGAGGGAGAGGTGAGATCATAGGTGCTTGATGGCATTTTTCTATAGATCTCCCCTATTACTAATCTATCAACTAAATCTAAACATAAAAATCCTATCTAATCATCAACCATGACCTATATAACCAGCAAGATGTTGATCTACTTAACAGGAATTAATTTGCAAAGACATAAAAAAAAAGTACATGAAGGAAGCCTTGGCACTTGGGTTGGGCCCAACCCCAAGAGCTGTAGGCTCCTAAATAAACTCATAGTTGGTGCCAAACAAAGTTGCTTTCCATTACTCAAAAATAGCCATGTCCATAAGAAAGTTATACAACAGCAACTACGAAAATGAGCTGAGAAAATAGCAGCACCCTAGTGCAAAATAACAAAAATCCAAAAAGTAAAGTACGAAGGCTGAAAGCCTTCCTATTTATGCCTACGAGGGGCCTCAGCAGCCCTCCTTAACTCAAGGGGCTCGGCTGCTCCAACTGCCAGTAAACAGTCACTTTTCACCAAGCTGCTCGGCTGCTTTTAGGATTTGTTTTGGTGGCCTGCTGAGCTCCGAGTTGAGGGTGGAGATTTCGAGGAAGGGACATTTAATGCAAGATACATCTTCCCTACGAATCCTCACCCTTGTTCCTTCATGCTTGGCTGTCATCTAGCTCATAATTGCTTGGCTTTGTTCCAAAATTTGTCCAAAAACCTGAAATATCCACGTATTAGCCTTCTTGGTAAAGTAACCACCCTCATTCATTCAATTAACATAAACATACTCAAAAAACATGCATAAACTATGAAAAATGGTGGATTGATCAAGAACAATTAGGCAAAATGAGCCCAATAAGTTACCCA
>APFE031667178.1:5486-25877 GCA_000404065.3 Pinus taeda
GTTGCTAATGAAACATTTTGATGCAATAGCATATAACACTAATTAATGTTCTTTAACAATTGTTGAAAGACAAAAATATATCAACAAAAGGAAAGGATAATGATACAATTAAATATTACTGCGATATTACTTCCTTGAGCCTTACAAATCATGAGGCTTATGCGGTGCATGAATATTTTTTTCTTGAGAATATGTTGTTCCATGTTATCTTTTCTTCAGATACTCTTCTTGCCAACCGAAAGAATCTTAAAATAATAGTATAATGAACCTACTTTTTTTACAAGTCCTAGTTTCATATTGATGAGGGCTTTATATGGATATTAACAAATTTATGTTGATTTGATTTCATACTCCCTGACCATTCTTTTTTATTTGTGGGTTTTGCGTCTAGTAAATATTGTTTAATATACTAAGTTTTCATTGTATTTATGAGTGTCTTAAAATGAAATAATTTATATTTCAGTATTTGATATGAAGTTGGTCAATTTTATGCTTTGTGGAGATAGTAGAAAAACATGACGGATTTCCTCATTTCAAGAACAATAAAGACAAGGCTATTGAGAAAACAACTCCAGCACTAAGAGAGATTTAGTAGTCATTGTGGAATTGAAAACCATGTCTTGGTCTATATGGTCTTAGCTACTAATCATAGCTTTCTTGATCTTGTATAGAAGAAAGTAAATTTACATTTAGCTATACTATATTAACCATGAAATTTCCAACCTTAAGGGCACACTTGCCATAATATTTGTGGAGAAAATTCTAATAGAGTAAGGCAAAAGATGACATCCAAGGCTTCTTTCAGAGGGATATTAATATAGAAGGAAACCACATTGAAGCTTAAAAGAATGTATTCGAGATTAAAATTCACATCATTTAACTCATTGAAAAACGATGAGGAGTCTTTTACAAATGAATCTGTTTGACCAACAAGGGGCTTAAGCTTCAAGGCTAGATATTTAGCTAAAAGGTAGGATGGCCCACCTATGGTGTTGACAATGGTCCTAAGGGGGACTCCCTCTTTATGGATTTTTAGAGTTCCATAGATTTGAGGAGAGATGGGGCTACTCTCGATAAGCTTATGGCTAAAGGAGCTAACAGAGCTACAAGATTTGTTGGAGAGAGCCACCATTATAGAGATCCTTTTTATGGGATTCTTATCAATCGACCTTATCAAGGATTATAGTGGCCCCACCTTTGTTAGCCTTCAAGATGACAATGTCTTGGTTCCTATTCAAAGATTTGAGTGCCTCAAACTCCTACTTGTTGATGTCATTCCTCGGGGGTTTAGCTTTCCTCAGAATAACAACACTGACTTGTCTAATTACGTGTTTAGTACTATCTCATAAGCCTCTTATTCCAAATTCAATGTCACACATAATATCATCTACCGGAATTTTTCTTGAAGAAAGGGAAAAGTTTAAACCCCTCCCCAAAAGGCTAAAAACAAGCTTACGAAAGGAGAAAATTAACAACTTTATTATTACATGGAGGAACATAAACATTGTCATTGTTATGATTAATGGGATCCTTACTATTATACTTAAAAGCATTAGAAATCATGATGCCTGTGTTGAAGTTAAAGGTGCATGAATATTTTATTCTTGAGAATATGTTGTTCCATGTTAGCTTTTCTTTAGGTAGTCTTCTTGCCAACCTGAAGAATCTTAAGATTATAATATAATGAACCTAGTGTTTTTACAAATCCTAGTTCCATATTGATGAGGGTTTTATATGGATGTTGTTAACAATTTTATGTTGATTTGATTTCATACTCACTGAGTATTCCATTTTGTTTGTAGGTTCAGGACCTATTAAAATCTTCATTGTATTTCTAATGTCTTAAAAGAAACTAATTTATAATTTAGTATTTGATATGAAGTTTGTCGATTTTGTTCTTTGTGTAGATAGTTAGAAAACATGATGGATTTCATCACTTCAATGACACTAAAGACAAGGCTATTGAGAAAATAACTCCAGCACTAAGAGAGATTTGGTAGTCGTTGTGGAATTGAAAAACATGTCCTGCTCGATGGTGTTAGCTACTAAGCATAGCTTTCTTGATCTTGTCTGGAAGAAAGTAAATTTGCATTTATGTATACTATATTAGCCATGAAATTTCCAACCCTAAGGGCTTCCTTGCCATCATATTTGTACAGAAAATTATAATAGACAATCACACATTTTTATCAGGTCTAAATGCTCGTATATGCAACATTGGTGCCTTTCATCACTTCAAGAGTAGTAAAAACAAGTCTATTGAGAAAACAACTTGAACATTGAGACAAATTTGGTAGAAATTGTGGAATTGGCCAATATGTCTTGCTCTATGTTGTTGGCTATTAAGCATAGATGTCTTTATCTTGTATAGAAGAGTGTAAATTTTCATTTAGCTTTTACTACAATAACTATCAAATTTCCTAAATTTAGTGCACACTTTCCATCACATAAGTTTTTTAGGTAAACAATAGTTTGATATAGTTAAAAAATTTTAAAAGGAACACAACAAAAATGGTCATTGGTGACAATTGGAAAATGTCACCATAAACTCATTGGTGATGGTCAAAAGTGCCTTCCTCACCAAAAACTGAATGTCACCAAAGGTGGCATTGGCAAAAATACAGAGGCTATGGTGACATTCAAGGTTTGTCACAAATAGTGACCATCACCATTTCATATGAGAAATGGCGAGAGACATTAACCTTTGTCACCAAGAAATTGAACATCACCAAGGGTGGCGGTGCCAAAAGTATAGGTGTTGTGGTGACATTCAAGGTTCATCATAAATAATGATTATAATGACAAGTAGTGACTATCACCATTTCATATGAACTTCAATGATTTATTGTGATAGACCTTTCAGGGCCATCACTATTGATTCATATATATATGGCGATGTTCGTTAACCGTCACTATTTCATAATTCGGTGAGGGTTGAAAACTGTCACCATAAGCTCATTGGTATGGTCAGAAGAGTCTCCTTCACTAAAAATTGAATGTCACTACTAATTCATATATATGGTGGCATTCATTGATCATCACCATTTCATATTTTTGTGAGGGTCGAAAAATGTCACTATAAGCTCATTGGTGATGGTCAAAAGAGCCTCCATCACCAAAAACTAATCATCGCCATTCCATAAGAATATCAGGGCACGATGGAATTGAACCACCAACCTCATGCTTGTAAAGAAGGTGCTCTTCCATTGAACTAGCACCCTTTAAATAATTATACTTTGAAACTTTATAAATTCTAAAGTCTACAACTTCAATAAATTATAAAACTTTGTAAAGCCTTGGAAAATTTGTAACTAAAACAACAAAATAGCATCGAAGTTATAGGTCCCTACTTAATGGTTATGGAATTTATGAAAAGTGGGTGGAGGGAAAATTATTTGTGTGTCAAATATTCAATATATTGAGTTGAATACTCAATTAGAAATAAACTTTGAAGACATTTATAGTGTATAAATGACCTATAATTATCAAACCTAAAATCTACAATTACAGTAAAGATAAATTTTTCACCTTGTGAATCATGTCAATTTTTTGGGACAGCATAAAAATTTGCCTCTAAACGACTGATTTAGATGTCAAAAAGAAAAAATAGCAATCACATATGATGCAATTATAAATAATGAGTTACATGTTTGAATCCTACTGTGTATGGAGTCTCGAAAACTAATAAGTAGTGCTTCTCGTTATTAAATAATTCAAGATTTTAAAATACAATGATTAATAACAATGATCCTAAAATGTAACCACTAAACTTATGTTAAAATTGTAAGAACAAAATTTGCCTAATATTTTGTACACCAACAAAATATTCAAGGGCCATTCAAAAACTTCCGAATACACACCATGCACGAGTATCCAAAGATGCAATTCCATGGATACAAACAAATAACTATATACCTCTCAATGATAACTATGTTTGCCAACAAATAAGTCAAGTATAAAAGGGGTGTCAAGACAAAAACCTCAATGAAGAAACAAATATACAATACAATAATATAGTTCATTCCCCCTCTACCTTTATAGAATAGATTTAGGAGAATAACAAAAAGATCTATAGAGAATAGGACAAGAAATTTCCCCTAAAGGTGCAAAGATACACCGAACGATTCAAATGTGTCTGCCCATCCCAAGCTTGCAGAGAGACACCTTTGATATAATTACATTGTTTTGTCTTCATGTAGCCAAATAATGTTTAATTGCCTTTAGAATTTTTTTTTGCAAACTCTTCCATTAGCATGATTATTTTCTTTTCTAAGAAGAGGATATGCTCTAGTTCATGAATTCAAGTTTCCCAAAATGTTTTGGATTCTTTAATAGTGTGACTGAAAACATGTAAAAATCCTATCCATAATGCTAAAGTTAAAGTTTGTTCCTAAGTTTGTTGTTGGCCAAAAGAAATAAATTCAAGTTCAACCCAAGTTGCATATTGACCAGAAACAAGTCTCGCATCAATTAATGAGGGAAATCATTTTCTTTTACATCTACCTCATTCACGATCTCTCAGACTAATTAGTGGTTTGTTTCATGATCTATTATGTTTACTTTTTAAGGTCAATGACCACACCATCTTCTTTTCTGTATCAATTTCTTGTAGAAGACATGTCTCAATCTCATCATGAAATATAAGAGGATATCTAATGATAAACAATTTATCTACTCTCCACAAACTATAAGTGATTTTTCTTTTACAATAAATGAAATTTAAATATCAACAATAGAACTCAGTAGATTGGATTCACTGTTTAGTGTAAGATTTTAATTGGGGCTCCACATTTTTCATGTTCTTGTAACTTTATAAAGGCTAGAAATTCCATGGAAGAACGAAATGTTACATCACTACAATGCAACTAAAAAAATAACACTTAAAATATAAAATGGCAACTAATGGTACTAATGTATCTAAGATCATGATGGATAAGGAAAAGAGAGTTGGTTGATTGATGGAATGCTCCTTGTAGATGTGATCCTATTTTCTGAATAAAATACTCAGTGCATTGTTTTTCCAATTACTGTTAGAGATTCTTGTGGTATTGTCTTCACTAGTGGATATACCATTTCACGTTACTATGTTGATACTAGGATCATCTTTGCATGGCTCAGATATCATCATCTGAATATTCTACGTTGGTTGTTGTTTCTTCTTCTCATACATCTTCGCTATTAGTACCAGACAATCTTACTATAACATAATCAAATTTATGGCTATATTGGAAGGAAGGGTGAGTTAGATTTTGACAATCACATGCAAAGTGTCTTGGTTCTCCATAGTTGTAGAAAATAACCTATCCCTGACCTCTTCCACTTCCTCCTCCTCCTCCTCTTCCTCATCCTCTGAATCCTCTGCGAGGCATACTTGAGCCTTTATCGTTCTGTGTGCAGTTCTCAACCTTCATTCTATACAGTAGAGTTGAATCTGTCATTATCTCATAACTTCAACAATTCCTTTCATCATGACCAACCGAATTAAAAAAGTTACAAAAGAGTTTCTTAGGAGACTGTACGAACTTCTGTAATAGAGAATAATTATCTGGCAAATGTTGTCTTGACACTTGGTATATGATACACCAAGCAATTGCACCAGTGCTTCATCCAGCAGAAGATTATTGCTTTAGAGGGTTGAGGCCCCCCATAGATATATAATCTTGGAATACAGGGCACTGATCTTTATGATGACCTCCAGTCTTTCACTTTGTGCACGAGACATGAAAACATGTTTCCAATTTAACCTCCTATCCCTTCTTTAGATCCTGCAACTCTATATGTAGGCTTTCTAACTATGACTGGATCGATTGAACTCCTATATTCGTGTCTTGGATCAGAGTCTAGGTTTGCCTGAAGGGAAAACTATAGAACAAGCATATGTTATCCTCCTCAAGCTTGACAAAAATAAAGAGGTATTGGTCAACAATGACTGGGGAAAAAGGGAAGAAAACTTGAAGAACTTCATTGGTAGCAGGTCGCTCTTGAACATGACATTTTCACTCCATCACCTACATTGAGTCAGTTTGAGTTATTCCATTCACCGGTCACATCCACATTTTTCCTCCGTACCATCCTTTGGTGGGGTTAACTCTATCAATCCATCTCAGTGTCACTGATAGGATCAAGATACGTCACTCAGAGAATTTACCACCCAACTAATGCCTCACCCACTGCAATACATTCACCCTCCATTTTTCATGACCGCCATTCCTGAACCTTGTATCATCAGATCCTTTTCACCTCTAGAGAATCATTTGCTTCGTTTCGTGTCATAGTTGTGGGATACATTAAGGGCCTCCTACAACGGGTCACTTCTTGTCGACATCAGCTCATTATCCAAGAAGTTGACTTAGGAAAAACCCTTTCAATACTTTGAAGCTTGCTTGCCCAAATGGAAACTTTCTCACTTTTGGCGATAGGTTACATTAATGGCCTTCGACTAAAAGATTTTTTGTGGTGTTCGATAATCCATTTCATCATGACCAACAAAATTAAAATATTTACAAAAGAGTTTCTTAGGAGACTGTACAAACTTCTATAATAGAGAACAATTATCTGGAAAATGTTGTCCTGACACTTGGAATATCTTATACGAACCACTTGCACCAGTGCTTGATCTAGTGGAATATTTTGGCTTCAGAGGGTTGACAGCCCCCATAGATATATAATCCTAGAATACAGGGCACTGATCTTTATGATGACCTTTAGTCTTGCACTTTGTGCACCAAACTTCAGAATGTGTTTCCGACTTAACCTCTTATTTCTTCTTCAGATCTTGCAACACTATATGTAGGCTTGCTAACTATGACTGGATCTGTAGAACTCCTACAATCGTTTCATGGATCAGAGAATCCTCTAGCTTCATCGTGATCTCCAATGCTTTGGTCTGAGACCTAATCTTCTGCTGAGATAACGAAAATCTTAAGTGAGGTAATAGAAATGTTATGCACCAGTCCCTATTTTGTCCATCTGAAATCTGAAGATTAGCTTGGTTCTGTTTTGCAACCAATTCACAAAAAGATAGAAAATATAGATGAATGCCTTAGAAATAAGCCTCTTAGAGAGGGAAACCTCCTTTACATTACACAAATGAACAATTCTTAGATGATACAAATGAAAATATCTCCTTCATATATATAGGAGTCTAAGGGGTTATACTACAATCAAAGATGACATAATCATAATAATGTAAGGGCACAATAATAATAATAGTGGGATTCTCTGGGGCACAATAATAACATATGGGGATTACATGGGTACAACGATATAATAAGGCGATTGTACTAATAAAAAAAAGTGTTTTCTTCAATTCTTGAGTAGTTCTTGATGCTTCTGTATAAAATTCTTGTCCTCCCACATGGAATATTCAACGGGTAAGTTCTTCCACTTGATGAGATACACTGAAATTGATTGCTTTTGTAGCTGTTGGGTTATTTTTTCTATGACTGCTCCAGGTTCCAATATAATTTTTCCTTCCTCTTCAACTTATGGCAATATTGTTTGAATTGGGATATTCTGCAACTTTTGAATTAGTGGCCACACTTCTTCTTCCTTCTTCCATTCATCCCCTGCTTTGTTTATCCAATCTAGTTGGTTAATACAATTAGCACAAAACAATGCTTCCACACCCTCATCCTTTCTTAAGAGTGCCTGCAACAAAAATTTTCTTCCCTTTTCTGTAGATGATGTCAAAGTCATAACCAAACATATTTGTGACCCATATTTCATATTCATCTAAAGATAATATTTTTTTTTAAAGGTATTTAAGACTATCATGAACCATTTTTACCTTGAAGTGTCTTCCCATTGGGCAAGGTCGCCATTTCTTAAGTGCATGTAGTATTGCCAACATTTCCTTCTCATAAATAACTTTCTTAAGATTTATCCGTGAAAATACCCAATCACCTACATCAAAATTTTTTTCATTGTGATGTTGATCTATATGTTGTTTCATTTGATTATGCACCAAAGTGTCATTATCCTTTAAAAGTTGCAGAACTTGTTGTTGATGCTCAATGTGATCTTTCGCCACTTGAACCTTTTTCTTCTTGATATGTCATTCTATCTTGAGATTTTGAGGAGTGATAATTTCTTCCAATCCTTTACAATATATGATCGGATTCTTTTCTTGATGCTCGATGTGATCTTTCACTTCATGAACATTTTTCTTCTCGATATGTCCTTCTATATTGATAGTTTGGGGAGTGGTAATTTCATCCATTGCATTACAAGATATGGTTGGATTCATTTTCATCCAGGTGGATATTGGTGGCCACCTGCTAATTCCAATTGGATCCCCTCTAGTGCTTCTTTCAATTCTTTCAGTTTCCTTAATTATAGCGTAGTTTACTATTTTTTGCAGCTTTTTGGTTCCTAAACTTCCGGAGCCGTTTTGAGGCCCTAAACGATGTTTTTTGGGAAATCTACCGCCAGCGATTTCTCTTTCTAAAAAACATCTTTTCCGTCGTAGTCCTGGGAGAGATCTTTCCAACGGGCTATCATGCGCGTCAAACGGAGATAACACGACCAATTCGCGACCCCAGGAAGTTGATGTACCAACTTACCCAAAAACGGGGCCCACAATTTGGCGTTTCATCTTCTAGGGTTAGGTTTTTGGAATGTGAATGGTTTTTTTCCATTGTTTTCTCAACAATAAATAGGCCTTCGAGCCTCATTGTAAACACAGTTCAGAGGCATGTAGCCACACATCTCTTCTCAGAGATAAGCTACCATCGCCCTAGCTGGTTTATTTCCATTTCTGGTTGTAAGCATATTTCAGTATTTTCCATTAATGAAATGAAGTATTATTTCGACTGCATCTTTGTGTTTATGGTTATCTCTGTAATTTGTTGCATTCTTGTTTAAGTCTGGATCAATGGTATCAAAGCGGTCTGCTTTTTCTCTGTTTTTTCTTTGCACGTCCCCAACGAGGTCGGGATATAAGGAGTTAGGGCTTGATCTGGTCGAACCTTTGCAAGACCATCATCACAAATCCTGATAACCTCCCATGGCGGATGAGAAGAAGGACGAAGTAGTAGGAGATCCTATCAAAATCGTTCTCGAAGAAGCCCTCGAGCGACAACAGAATGCGATGATGGACAACTTTGCCCAAATCCTTCAACGGCTACCCAAAAGTGGCGCAGCTGCTTCTAGCAGCTACTCTGGAAACCCCACACCCTTTAAGGTACAAGTTAATTTTGAAATCCCCATATTCGAGGGTCAGATAGATGCAGATGTCGTAGATAAATGGTTAAATCTGCTAGAGGGTTATTTTTCTGATCATGAATTTTCGAGTCGGGAAAAGATTGTTTTCGCTCTTCTCAAAGGAGCCCCCACATCAAGAACTGGTGGGAAACCTACTGCGAGCAGTAGGATGAAACTACAGGCTCGCTATTTTCAGCCGCACCCACCTGGAATTCATTCTGGGATGCCATTAAGGAGTAATACTACCCTGTTGGAAGCTATGAGGATGAATACATAAAGTGGACCATGCTGCGGCAGGGAAGGCATCAAGATGTGTCAAAGTTCACCAATCTTTTCCATACCCTTTGCACGAAGTTGGGTATCAAGGAGTCAAAGAAAAATTTGATACTCAAATACCACGACTGCCTGCACAAGTACATCCAGGAAGAAATGGAATTTTTGAACATATCCTCACTCGGCATAGCATACCGATATGCCGTCAAGATCGAGCATAAGTTTAAACAAAAGAAGCGAGACTTTGGATCTTCGAACCCAAAGCAAGGGAAAGGTGCCCCAAAACCACAGAACAAAGGACAAAGCCTAGGCGGGGAAGCCGAAGACAGCCCGCCAAAGCTACAAAAAAGAACAGTGTCGCAAAGCCGAAAAAGGACACGGGAAAATGGTGTGAGTTCCATAAGAGCTCCACTCACAACAAAAGTGAGTGTCGGGCGAAGCAGTCACTAGTGGCTGAGATAAAGGCTTCAGAATCAGATGCAGGTTCTGACTCTGAGTCAGGACTTGACAAGGGGAATGACAAATGGAAGCAGATCATTGATGCAAATCCCAATGCCACTATTTCTACTGCCAAGATCCAGAAAAATGAACCCGAAGATCCAGAGGAGGAGGACCGTCTCTTCCACTCCCAGATGTGGGTAAGGGGCTCCCCACTACAGTTCATTGTCGATAGCGGGAGCAAAAAGAACCTCATTTCGGTAGAGGTCGTGAAGCGGTTGGGCTTACCAACCACATCACATCCACAACCGTACACCATCGGGTGGCTGCACCAAGGACGGGATCTTTGCGTGAGCCTACAATGTCACCTTCCATACAACATCAAGCCCTTCACAAATGAGGTATTGTGTGACATTTCTCCCCTTGAAGTTTGTGATGTATTATTAGGACAACCATACTTGTGGAAGCGACATGTTGTGTATGAATCAAGGCTGCGTGCTGTTAATATTACATTGGGAAATCAGTTGTATAGGATACCATAGGTAGCACCGCCTACTGCCATCTCTTTGATTACTGCAAAACAATGTAGTAAGCTCATTTCCAAAACTGGAAAAATTGTTTTCCTGACGATATGCCCTCAAGGAAAGAAGAAAATGGTGGCAGTACTGCAGAAGTATTTCTATTGGCCGAATCTTCGACAAGATGTCGTAAAGTACATCAGGTCTTGCACTGCCTCTGCCATTGCCAAACCGACCATCAAGAAGCAAGGCCTCTATACCCTGCTGCCTACCCCTAATCAGCCTTGGGAATCCATCTCCATGGATTACATGTCAGGCCTTCCTTCCACTAAGCATGGAAATGATTGTGTTTTTGTGGTTGTCGACAGGTTCTCAAAGATGGCCATTATGGCAGCCTGCAAGAAGAATATCACAGCAGAAGCCACTGTTAAACTCTTCTTTGAACGAGTGTGGGTACACTTTGGGATCCTACAGTCTATCATCTCAGATCGGTACAGGAGGTTCCTCGGTACATTTCGGTCCAGTCTCTGGTCGATGTTGGACACCAAACTCACTAAGTCCGTAGCCTTCCATCCTCAAACTGATGGCGAGACAGAGGTTGTCAATAGGATGATCGTACACATTCTGCGCATGTACAACTCAAAGCATCCATGCACATGGGACGAGAGTCTCCCCTATGTTCAGCACAGCTACAATCGAGCTCTCCGCATCTCAACTGGCTATAGCCCGTTTCAGGTGGGCTTGGGATTCCAGCCACTATGTCCCATCGATGTGGCCACGCCATTTGTAGCTACTCATGTAGATTCTGCTCATGTCCAGTCCGAAACAAGTAAGGCAGATAGCTTCATTGAGCACATCCAACATATTCGCCAGCAGGTCCATGACATTCTAGAGAAATCAAATGCTAAGTACAAGTGACGACATGATCAGCATCGAGTGCCACACAAGTTTCAGGTGGGTGACAAAGTCTGGTTGCATTTGCAAAAGGAACGCCTTACCGGAGCCTATCGGAAACTTAGACCGCCCTAATATGGCCCTTACACCATTACCAAGGCTGTGGGAGATAATGCATTTGAGCTCAGCATTCCCCCATTCTTTGGCCTACACGTGGTGTTCAATGTCGACCGCCTTCGGCCATACTTTCCGCCATTACTAGACACGTTCGAAATTGCAGAACAACTCACACCCACAGAGTTAAATCCAGCTTGCATGGAACAAGCTACAACTGATTAGATCATGGACACACAGATCAAGCACACTCGCCAGTAGAATATCCAACTGTATCGAATTGTCAAAGCAGGACAACTCCTTCACCAGGGCAAGTGGCTCACCAGGGACCATATGCAGTAGAAGTTCCCTCATCTCATGGAGGAACTCAATGTAATGGGGACCATTGCTTCCTAAGGGGGGAGGAATGATCCACGTGGATATTGGTGGCGACCCGCTAATTCCAATTGGATCCCCTCTAGTGCTTCTTTTAGTTCTTTCAGTTTCCTTAATTATAGCGCAGTTTACTATTTTTCACAGTTTTTCAGGTCCTAAACTTCTGGAGCCGGTTTGTGGCCCTAAAAGACGTTTTTCCAACGGGCTATCATGCGTGTCAAATAGAGATAACACCACCAATTCGCGACCCCGGGAAGTTGATGTACACACTTACCCAAAAACGAGGCCCACAATTTGGCGTTTCATCTTCTAGGGTTAGGTTTTGGAATGTGAAGGGTTTTTCCATTATTTCTCAACAATAAATAGGCCTTCGAGCCTGATTGTAACAGAGTTCAGAGGCATGTAGCCACACATCTCTTCCCAGAGATAAGCTACCATCGCCCTAGCTGGTTTATTTCCATTTCTAGTTGTAAGCATATTTCAGTATTTTCCATTAATTAAATGAAGTATTATTTCTGCTGCGTCTTTGTGTTTATGGCTATATCTGTAATTTGTTGCATTCCTGTTTAATTCTGGATCACATTTCTTCTTTCTTTATGTGCTCTTTCACTTCTTGAACCTTTTTCTTCTTGATATGTCCTTCTATATTGAGAGTTTGAGGAGTGGTAATTCTTATGCTTTACAAGATATGGTCAGATTCATTTCTTCTTTATCTAGTGTTGGGTCTTGGAGTATATCCTCTTCTTTTGATGTTTCTTGATGCTTTTCTTCCTCATCTTCATACTCTATGTAAAATAATTTCTTCTCAGCACAGTTATATCCACAGTGCATTTTCTATCACAATTGTAACAAAGCCCTCTTTCTCTTTTTTCTTCCAATTGTTGTCGTGTAAGCCTTGTAAGTTGTGGAAGGATAGGAGAAGAAACACTTCAATAATTATAGTCGTGAGTGGTGGGATTCCTTGTTTCCATAATTTTGCTTCAATTTTTCTTACCCACCTAAATGCCTTCTTCGATGAATTAGGTTCCCAAAGATGAACCTCATGTTGAATGTTATCCTTTAAAGTACATATGAAGTCATCAATCCTTTGCTTCTCTGGAATATCACTTACCCTTTTATTCAATTTTTCAAACTCCTTAATGTTCTTTTCCATTTAACACTTCTTTTTTAGATTTATCAATTGGCTAAAGAAGATGTTTCCCTTTTTATCCTCATAATGTGCTATCATTTCCTTCGTGAAAATTGATCATGTAACAAGTGGTTTACGAGAACAAATTCCTTTATACCATAAAAATTGATCTTGTTCTAAATATGATGATGCAATACATACCTTTTGTAGCAGTTGCACCTCATGTATATCAAAATATTGCTCCATTTGTAGTATCCAATTTACTGGATCCTTGCCACGAAACTTCCTCATATCACCTTTTCTTGATTTTAGGAGCTCAATGCTAAAATGACCATAACTCTGTAATGTCAGCTCTTAGAGTTTTGAAATCACTACTTGCACTAGCCCTCCATGTCCTCTTTCCAATGCCACCAATCTGATTGAAATTGCATTCTCCAAGAAAGATTTATGCACAATCTCCCAAGATGACATGATTATATATCTTTTTAGAAGAGAGAGCTTATATGAAGTGCCATGTGTCACTGTTTTGACCTTTGGATCTAAAAAATATATACAGGAAACTACAATCTGTTCTCTTTCTGTAACTTCTTATGAAACTTCAATATGATGCTTAGAGAAATAGTTATGCTAATTTTCCCAAGGTGGTCTATTTGGAATGTAATTCTGGGGTCTGCAAAAATCCTGAATTCCTCATTCTATATCCCCGAAACTATAGCGAGATAGGATCTGAAATTTGGAGTCAAGGCTCAGAACGACTTCACCTTAAATGGGTTTTTGATTTAGCTTCTGAAACTTTGTAGCGAAAGTGTTATAGTGAAAATTTCGCAATGGCCTACTTGGAGAAGCGAATCCCTAGAATCCAAAGCTCTGATACCAAATTTTAAGAAAATAGCTCACAAAATGATAGAAAAGATAGATGAATGCCTTAGAAATAAGCCGCTTTGAGGTGGCAACCTCCTTTACATTACACAAATGAACAATTCTTGGATGATACAAATAGCAAGATATCCTTTCTATATAGAGTCTAAGGGGTCATAATATAATCAGAGTCAACATAACAATAATAACATAAGGGCATAATAATAACAATTGTGGGCTTCTATGGGGCACAATAACGATAATATGGGGACTACATGGGTACAAAGATATAATAATGGGGTTGTGCTAATAACAATAAGGGGTTACACCAGTAGTATAGGGGCCTAAAAAGCTCAGTAAATAGTTCAGTCACTAATATATATCCGACGTAGACTCGTTAGCCCTCTATTTGATATCCTTTATTTTCGTCACACATTGAGCTTCTGACTTCGACTTCCTAAAATTTTCATTTAGCGCATACTTTGTGTTAGCTAACAAAGCAGCCAGATGAGTCGTACTATATCTGATGTACCAAGTAAGTGCTCTATCCTACAATTATGTAACTAATTGTGCTTTCTTCATGTCATTATCGTTGATCTACTGTGCTTTCCACACAACTTCTACGATGAACCAAAACTGAATGGGGCCATCTGGGTATTGACCCCTAAATACATGCATTTCCACTGTATTCACCATATTGGACAGTAGAGCTGGAGGTGTAGGTGGAGGCATAGGTGTATGAGGTAGAGGTAAAGGTGGTGATGGAGTGGATGGATGTGGAATTCTGAATGTACCATGATCTACTCACTGCGTCACACTTCTAGGCATACTAGGGCTACTTCTTTCTTCTTCACTTTCAGACTCTGCCAATAAAGCAATGTATTCACTCTTGAAAAAGTTATCCAGATCTACTCTTAATCACATTTCACTTTGCGTGATCCACTCCCAGCTCTCTTAAACATTAATGTAAAGGCATAACCCTTTTTCGCAAAACAACATTTTAATCCAAGTATTTAGCAGTTTCAGGTACTTACCTCTCGAACCTTTGAAGTCTCGGCATTTAGCTTCGCTATAAGAGATAGATGTATCAATTGCAAATTCAGTGGTGAAACCAACCAAGATACCATCAATCAAGTAATCAACAACCCTTGTAGCCTTATAATCAGATCCTTCAAGATGTTTGAGTAATTCTAGAGTCTGCAGAACAGGATTGTCCTACCTCCAAGTATGTTTGCTATCCACTAATTTGGACAGCCATTCATGTAATTCGCAAGGAACGTTGAAAAGAAAACTTCATGTAATTTTGTGTCGAGATACCTTTGTAACCACTTTTCTTTTGATAAGCATGGATACTAATTCTCTTGAGTTGCAAACTTGTGCAACTTCCAACCTATCCAATTCTCTATTTCTTTCTTAGTTGGTATCCAATTATGCCACAACACACATCTCTTAGATAGAGATTGGTCCTAAAAATGAAACCATTTGTTAGTGTGAGGGGGCTTGGACCCATATTGTAGTATACCTAGGGGGCGATAGTACAAGGTACAAAGGGAGGTACCCAAGGGAGTAATGTAATAATGGAATGGGCCATAGTAATAAATAAAGTGGTTATTTTATAGCATGTAAGAGACCAAAAGTAGTTAGCAATAATGTAATAAGCCCATTGTGTTAGATAGATGGTATTGAGGGAACCTTGTTAATGACCCATGGTATTATATATATGAGGCCTATATAGAGGCTACAGACTCCTTATTGAGAGATGTTAAGCAATATTGTTTGGACAAGCATATGGCTTGTGCAGTGTTCTCCTTAGGAAATGATTTTATGGTGTTGCCCTACCTTAACGGTTTGATCAATCAAGTGAAGAATTTACCTATTTCTATCATAGTAATTTTTGGTCTATTTCCATTTATCATATATTTTTAGGTCAGATCTATAACACACATTGAGAGTTAGTTGCACTCACCAAAATAACCCTATGCTACTGGCCCTTTCGGTAACAAATTGCTTAGTGCAAGATGCAGTCTCACCCAAGGCAGTATTGGGGGATACTAGAACCAGGTTTTCTCATGTAGAAGTTATGTGATGTGACAATATAAAAATATGCTAGGCTAATAATGACTACTAAAGATCTAAACTATTGGAAACTAAGACAATACTAAGTGGGGGGGGGTTGAATCAATATTCTAGATGAAAATTTTGTCTCTCTTTCATACAATCGCAATAACACATTAAAGGGAAACATTGGTGCTGAATCAAAAGGTAAGTTCAACAAACAATAAATAATACAAGTAGGAACAACATAAATTGTTTCTCTATTTTATTAATCATGGTAGCTTCAACTTTCAGTTTTATAAAATATTGGCTTCAAACAACGAGAAGCTCCATCTTGCTAAATTTTTAGATAAAGCTATTGGAGCACTAAGCCCAACACTTCTCCAACACCAAATGGAAGGAGTACCAACCCCTGACAGCAAACTTCAACTTGCAAAGGAACACAGAAGTCCTTTTTTCATCCATTTTCATACTAGTAACAATGATCATATTTCCTTCTTTGAAAATGTTTTTTTTCTCAACACAAATTCATCTATCACCTTCACCAACCACGCACAAATACCTTGCCGCAACACAAACTCTGTCTTAGAAACTCTCAAAAGAAATTTTAAAATTCTTCTTGTCAAGGCTTGTTTATACAAGTTTTCCTTTCTTGTTATTTTTTCCTTTGTTGGTCTTCTAGATTTCCACTTAGTTGTCATGTTAGTCATCCTTAGCTTAACGTGACATTTGTTTCCCTTTTGGCCACTAAAATAGCTTATTTCTTATAATTATTTTCTGTAATTAACACAGAGTTTAGTAATCTACGCCTAACTATGTCTTAACTGACATAAAATTGTAGTTATTTCATTTCTATCAAAGAACACCCTCTACATTGCTCCTTTTATCTTTTTCTATCATAGAAACAATCTACACAACCATTTTCTTAAGCCCTTGGGGTGAAGTCCTTTTGAACTTTGTTGAGATGTTTTTCCCCTTTGTAAACGACTCTCCAATGTTGGTCATGGTCATAAGATGTTGGAGCCCTCCCTGAGCTATTTCCTTTGTATTTTTCTCTTTCTATTATGGTCCCACCTCTACGCGAGGTGAACAAGATCCAACACCAAGGCCAATGCTTACCTTGGCCTAGAGCTTTCATAACTCTATACACTATATTCCCTTGATTTCTTCGTGAAATCGACCAGGGCTTAGGCTTACCCCTGAGCCGCCTCCATCCTGGTGTTTTCATTTTTTGTTCTTTTTTGAACACGTTGGGGATTTTTCACCAGCATAGGTTATCCTATGGCGATGGATTCTCGCTCAAGTTTTTTTTTTTTTTTTTAAGTTGTTGTTGCACCATGTCACATGCCAACATGTCTTGGCCCCTCCATCTCCTGGTGTTATAACTTCATGATCCTTCCATAACTCGTTAGGGACTAAAATCGAGGATGACCTCACTCGTTACATGTGTCGACCTATGTGAGGTCCACATGTCCACTAGATATGGACCATTCAAGTACCTGAAAATGCTAAAATTTCAGACCACCTTCCCACCTTTGATTGGTCCACGTCATGATGATGTCATGAGCCCACATCATCTCCTGCGGGCCAATATGATTGTACCTCCTATCTGTATCTGTGAGGAGGGAGAAAAGACCTCTGCATTGCTATTTTGTAGCCAAAATCCTTTTTAATTTGGTTTTTGGCCTCGATGGAATCTTCTTTATTTGTCTTTGCAAAACCTCTAGGTTATTCCTTTCAGGCTCCCATACGTAGGCTGAGCTTGCAGAGTTGGACTCTGAGTATCTCGTTTTCATTGGTTCACCCTTATGTTGTCATGGCCTGACATTTTCTTCACGACACCATACTTTTTGTTCCCTTCGCACATCTCCAAGGTACTCCCACTGAGGTGATATCATCGAGTAGGCTCCATCTACTCAATCCCCATTAGGTAGCACATAGATCCCTACCAAGTTGTCCCAATTTCATCCACGCAGTCACTTAGTCCTAGGCACTCCAAAATAACATGTGTGGTGTGTTAGGATATTCCGACACATAGGAAATAGTTAAGTTCAACTTGGTCTAGTATAGAGTTAGGTATAGAGTTAGGTAAAGTGTGTTTATTTACCGTTGTACATTTTGTAACTTACAATCCGACGGTCACGATATGTAGTGATCCGACGGTTCACTCTCTCCTCAGTGTTACCGACACTTGATCCGTGGCTTGACACCCGATTGGTCCATGAGTTCTATTTAAAGCACATGGAGGGTCATTGTTCGGGTAATCCGTCTATGAGAGAAGCTTATGTAAATTTTCATTCTTTTATTAATAAATTGCCTGTAGTAGCCACGTTGGCGCAGGCCGTGGACTATTTCCCTCTTTGAGGGTTTTAACAACGTCAAAAATACTGGTGTATTGATTTGAGATCTCGTTGTGAGCGGAGTCCTTTTGGTGTTCTTTCTGAGGAACTTACCCTGTAAATTCCTACATGGCTTCAGAGCTATTTGAGGGCCGTGTCCATTGGTTATCCAAATCTGAAGCCGGTAGAACTGGATGCGGCTTTCGTTTCCTAGATCTATTGTTTCTGACTGCTTTCGGGCCAAGAGGACTGTCCTGTTGTGTTTGGAGCATCTGTTTCAGTGAGGAACCCCTTTCGTTTCACGCGAAAAGGTTCCCGGTAGCCCTATCTTTGTCATTTTTAAGATCTGGAGGTATACAATGTTTATCTGCAGTTTACTGTTATTTTCTCTCTGGTTATTTCGGTTCCATGAATTATTATGTGGAGTCAATAAAATCCTTTCAATCCATAAGGTATAGAATGAAATAATTACTCAAAGAAAATAATTGGTAAAGTGAGGTGATTTCTAAATAAAATGGTTGTATGAATAATGGTGTCCCTGAGTTGAAGCTCAAGTGATATGAACTAAATTAATTCATTAAAAAGATATGTGATATGGAAAAGTATCGTATAAAGTAAGTTATGGGTTTTTTTCACGCGACATTGATAAACCATGGTATTGAACCATTGTATTCTAACAAAGTTTATTTACATAAAGAATCTCTAAGGTAAAGTGAGGGTAAATTTTCATGGTTAAGAATCTTGTTCCATGTTTTCATTAAATTTATATATGTTTAACTTATATACCATTATAGATACATTTTAATCATATATGTAGCATGAGGAGAGAGGGATTTGATCCCTTACAAACCACATTTAGAGGGCAAAAATTGCAACAAAAAAAAAATTGCATCCCTCATCTCAATGAATTTTTATTGGCTCTATTTTTATGTGTAATTTTCCTTCTTTTAAGTTGTATTTTTGAATGTTATATATATTATTTAGGTTAAACTTGTAAGTCCCAAAAAATATTAGTTATATTTAAGGGAAAATTGACGAAAAATGAAATTTGTGGAAGGACCAAAATGTAAAGTAGTAAAATCAATTGCTTGATATGGTATATTCATGTGTTTTTCCCGGTGAGATGTGACATGTTAATTTTGACATGTGAGATGTGAGATATTTTTTAAATTCATTTTTTTTTTATATTGTAATTTATTGTCTTAATAAAATTACAAACAATTCTGTAGACAAAAGAAAGGATAATATACATACCACATTAAAATGTATAACACAAAAATAGAAATTATAAATTAACATATATTTTACAATATAAAGTAAAATAAAGATCATATAACCATCTTTAAATTGAATTAATAAGCCAATAAAAAACTAATATTTTCATTATAAGAAGAATTTTAGTCATGAATATTACCATGGGTAATATTAACTTTTAAATGTGTTTTTTTACAATACCATGTCGTAATACCCAAAAGAGAAATATAGAGAGGCAGAGGGAGAGAGGTAGAGGAGGGAAATCTACACCACTATATCATTATTTACCCATGGAAATTTCTCTCTCGATAAAAGGGCTCCACATACTGGAGTTTCCGCATCCTCACATCTTGGGTTTTGCTCGTAGGAGTCAACCTTCCAATGCCATAGACAACCAGTTGTAATTGTGACTGATGAGGGTATGTGCCCATCACCCTTTCCATTCACGCCACCACCTCTAGGCTCTTCATTTGTCTCATAAATTCCTCAAAAAATGAAGATTTCTCTAATTTTTCCCTAACGAGTTCCATATTTTTGGTTATTTCCTGAACTTTCAAATTGAATTCTGATTGAACTCATAAAGTTATTTCTATGTCTTGGGTGTATTCATTAAACTCTTTATTATAATATGGGAAACACTTATAGTAAGGGAGTTGTAATATATTGATAATCTCCTCAACGTTTGCATTCATTTCTGCGTTAGGTCCACTCTCCATGATAACTATACCAAACTCGTAGGTCCAGAATGAGATATCGTGTAATGTGTAATCTACCATGAGATGCTCTATTAATGTATTTATAAGTGCCATTTGGTAACGTTATTCGTGGTGTCTCTTATTTAACCACAAACAAAATATTGCCCGCTACAATTTTCTTTTTAATGTATTTTTTGCATGCACCTATGTTGATGTATCCATTTTTAAAACTAAATTTTTCTCAT